>JAHWFP010224911.1:9969-21505 GCA_023313725.1 Lithobius niger | reverse complement strand
GGGAAAAAAAAAAAAAAAGAAAAAAAGAGTTATTTCCGTTGCTCTACAGTTGGAATTGACAGTTCCCGCCGAGGAAGCTAAAAGCACTCCCTCAGACCCTCCAGCCGGCTTTCTTCGGTCCCCGCTGTCCCTTTTTTTCACCGGGTCATTCAAGGAAAAAAAATAGTTGGCAGTTTGACCCAAAGTTGTATCTGCATACAGTGCAATTAAAATGAACCATATTTCACAAAGCAAAAGTCCACAATCCGTAACCCCGATTCCCTCCGACTCCAAAAAAAAAGCAATCACAAAAAATTACGAAAGTAAAGATGGTCCACTTAACCCATCCATAAACCACCATAACAACAAAATTCGGTCGCGTCCCCCTTCTCCAAACCCTAAGCTAAGAGGTCTGCTGCTATAAACGTAAACAGAACGGTTTGCTTAAGTTGTAATTGCTTTTACTTTTTCCAAACGCTACATGTATTCATGCTTTTTATTCTTTGATTATTCATTCTTTTTAAAAATTCGTAACCTAGCAGCACGGCACGTGTAATTCTATCAGCTGTTGTGTCAACTAAGCTGATTGCTTCAAATAACGATCACGTGATCCGTAGCTGTCCAACGGCAGCGCTATTTGCTTTCAAACCACAAAGGAATTTTTCCCAAGATGGATGCCACCGTGATGTGACAGCGTGTGATCCCGATGTGCGTTTCTGTGTGTGATCATAATATGGAAAGCTGTTTAAAGCTGTCCTGATCAACAACGAACACTTCAATAAGTGAACGAATGTTCTTTGTGGTAAGGCAGCGTACTAGTAAAAAGGAATCGGCATAATCAATACAGCAGTTAGGCCGAATGTCTGACCTTGAACGCACGGAGAAGCTGCCAATCATGGCTAAATCGCTTGCCGTAGCTACGCTGGATTTGCTGAATTTTGTGCATCTACCTGACCGACGATGATTTCTGTTCGTTTTTCTGTTTGTTTCGTTTGAACAACTTAATTACTTGGTAGTACTTCGAGCTTATGCTAGTTGTGTACATCTTCGTAAATGGGACAAAAGTTATACAACGGTACTAACTTTACAAAGACCAGGTAGTACACAGATATTTGTGATACAATTGTGCATCTTTTAACAAGATTTCTAGTTCCAATGCTCCCATTTTAGTTTGTGATATTCGTGTCTAATATAAATTGATAAAATGTAGCTTATCTGTTTTGAGACACACAGAAAGAATTCAGAGATAAGCTGGTGTCCAATTTTTTTTTTAATATTTCCATAAACTACAAATTCAGTTGTTTGAAAAATAGTTTAGTTCCACCTTTTCAATAATTGCGTAATAAGACGGTATTTGTGTTATTTTAGGCAACGGGGAAAAAAATAACTTGGTGCTTAAGTGTGTATGGTTTCCAGTAATGATAGGAATTTAAAATATGTTAACCAAACCGTTTGGTTAACACATTTTAAATTCCTATCATTACTGGAAAGTATTTTGCTCCCACATAATTTCAGCAAAAATTGAACGATTTTGACATTCCAATACATTATTTTAACTGTCTTTTCGGGAGCTTTCGAATGATGCTAATTCCAAATAGAGTGCTTAAATGGTTTTCACGTTATTTCGAAAAACCACAAATCTGTCCCAAAAAAAAAGTTGAGCATAAAGCTTGCACAAAAGACAACTGGGTTATTGTAAAGCAAACCAATTGCAGCTCTTTTTATTAAGATTTGAATATTTTGGCCCTTACAAAGTCACTTTACAAAAGATAAATACCAAAATAAAAAGTATGGAGACCTTGTCCCTTTTGGAAGAGGTAAATGACAACAATGGTAAATGGGTAACAATTGTAAACCTTTTTTTGTGGCCCTATGAATATAGTTTAGAAAGCTAAGACTATAGGCGAAAATTAACTTTTTGATGTACCGGCCAGTGGCCAGCAGATGACAAAAGTTTAGTCGACAGAAAGGGGAGCCCTCCACACCTTCCTAGTCACAAAACAAAAATTGCCACATTTTGGGGGGGCTAGGCCTACTTTTTAAATTGGTTATACTCCAGCTGCAGTGAAACAAACTGGACATCAGCAGTTTTGTGTTTGTTGGTAGCAATTTTTTATTTCATTCAGACGCTAGGAATTTTAAAAAATAACTTAAAAAAGCTAATTTGAAGGCATTAAGGATTACATCAAACAGTAGGGCTGGTACTTTCCGGTTTTTTAGTTATCCGTTTAACCGGTTTTTTTTTCCCGGTCGGTTACACAAAAACAGTTTTTCCGTTTTCAGCAAAAAATACAGCCAAAAAATGTCACTCCTGTGTAATACATTATTAAAAAACAAAGCTGTAAAAATAAATATGATTTAAGCCTTGGTAAGACAAGCACAATTATTGACTACATGTTGCATTTTGGGATTTAAACTAGATGTAAACGCGGTCTCGTATCAGACGCTCGTGGTGAGGACACCTCAACACCACCGAAGAAAAAACCTGAGGGCAGCACTCTTACCTCCCAGAAGAGCATCGTCTTTATGGCGATTTACACTATAAACATGTAAATACTGTATGATATTTCTTTAGGCATAAAGCCGAAACACCTTTTCAGCTTAGTTGTGTTGTAGATAGTAAAAACACACGATATTTTTTATTTCTAACAGGTGACGACTTTGCTTATTTATGAAAAATGTCCGATGTTCAAACCAGTTTAAAACTAACCTAAACTGCGATATAGCCTTTTAAATACTAGCTGGAACATTTAATCTTTTTATTTGTGCACTTCATGCATTTTGGTAAACTTAAATTCTTGCCATGAACCCTACCGGAGCGCCAATGTTTATGTTTGTATATTTTCACGGACCCAGTGTATGATTTTATGTTTATTTTTTATAGCATCTCCGTCCAAACTCCGACCGTAGTGAACCTCTAAAAATGTAAACAAACTAGCTTTCCTTTGTTAAAAACATGCCTTGTATATGGCAGTTTCATTCCCAAAGTCGAATAATAATTCTGTGCATTACACTTCGTTCCCCCCCCCCTCCTTCAATAGTTGCGATGCATAACATCGTAGTTTATTTTAATAGGCCAAAAAATCACGTTGTTATGAGTTGAAAACTCACTTGCACTTTTCAAACCTGGCCTCTAAGTTTTCAAGTCGGCAATTCCCTTTGTCAATTCGAATCCATCCAACCAAAACACTGCTTCAATTCCGTCAGCCAGTCAGAGCGCTCAAGCTACCCCGGTCGTCCGCGCTGCCACACCAACTTCCGGTAGTGACAGCTCGGCCGACCTAGGTCAGTCTCTCCTCCTCCAAGATGTCCGCCTCCTCTTCCCTGCTCACCCCCTCCGAAGCTATCCTCGGCGTCCGCGCCAACTTCCGGTAATGAGTATATAACCCCAAACCCAGACTCACTCGTTAGCAAAGCTCAAGGATTCTCAAAGCTAGAGGTCGGGAGTGGAGATGCCGCGGTCCGATTGTTGCCATGCCGGGCAAAGGTAGTGGTTCGTATCGTACTTAGTTTAGCTTTAAAAGTTTATTTTTTGGAATCTACTTTCAAAATTTATAGTTTAAATCTTAAACTTAACCTCGCAGCTTTAGAAGGTAACTTTATGGTGCGTCAAGCCAAACGGCATTTCGGACGTTGGCGGCCGTAATTTAAGGGTTCACGGTCCCTTACTAAAAACCAGCTTTTTTTTATGTTTTTTTAAACGCAGTTTAAAGTAAACAAAGGACGGTTTGATCTTCGTGGGGTTTCCATTGATTAAACGCTCGGATCCACTTTATATGTAGCGATGCTTCTATAATTTAAGTCGAACTTAATGTAAATTTCCCCTGTATTTTATAACCTAAACTAGGTGTAAAGTTACCAAATGTAATTGTAGTGCGATATTTTTATTCATGTTTGTTTAAAATAAAAACCAGGAGTTTTCTTAAAACGTCCGTCAGTTTATTCGCTCGTTGTTTGCTAGAAGTTAACATGTAAGATAATTCTCTTAAACTTAGCTTAGCTAGCCTTTTCCCACCTTGGTGGCAGCGTTACCGCTTATTATTACAGTTAGCCTACAATATTAGGACATGAGTAGCTCCATTCCCTACGCCGGGACTGTAGCTGTTGTGCTTGTTTGAACCAAAAAGTACCCAAAAGTAATAGTAAGAAGATCTAGTTACACCAGGCGACCGGCGATGTTACAAGCACCTACCCCGTCGTAGCATCCGCCGTTACATAGAAGAAAGTTGACGTTGATAAATTTAAGTACTTACTTTATCAAGAATTTTGACTTTATGTAGCTTTAAAATTTCTACAAGATAGATGGCTTAGGACTATTTACGACAACGTTAGCCAAAAACAAAACAAAATTTAACACAACGTTTAATGTTCTATTCATTTCAAAGTATGAGCCAGAAAACTTAGCATGTTTGCGTTTTCGGGTAGCAACGCATTTCGTTTACGTGTTATGACGTCGCTTCCCTGCAGTTCGCGCTACGTATAGACGAGTCCACTTCTCCATGATGCGGGGATGGCAGATGCTGGCCAGCTTGTCTGTCTCGTGTACGCGCTGGCGATCAGCAGTTTGTTTCGAAGAAAGTAATCAGTTTCGAAGGGACAACAAGCCCATGCGGATTATTTATAAATAAGCTGCCCCCTACCCACCCCGGTTTTCTACTTTCACTGATTTTGAGTGATTGGATTAGTAAATGACACTTGGCTATTTTTGGCTCGTTCACCGCGGGTTTTGAATGGTGCCCGCAGCAAACGTTTTTCGGATTTGGGTTTTATAATCCGTGTAACCGAACGTGGAACGGTTTCCGGTTAACCGTGTAACCGATCCCAGCCCTATCAAACAGTCACAATTAAATAATTTTAGCAGAATTTTTGTTATCAAAGTGGGAAGCTCTTAAATGCAGTCATGCTTGTCCTGACAAGTGGCCAAAGTGGCCGCTGGTGCTACATTTTTAGTCGCCAAATGACAGCATTTAATCGCCAGCTGTCTAGTGGCCGCTGCTAATTTTCCCCTATAGCTAAGACCTAAAAAAATGTTCTTGGTTCCTGTTACATCGGGGAAAAAAAATAGGGTTGGTAGGTCGGAATATATATATTTTTTAACTTTTTTTTTTTTTTACACTGACTTTGCCCATAAACCCACAGCAGTTGACATTGACTTACGAGTAGGCCTAAATAATATAAGTTTTTTTTTGTTTTTTTTTTTACGGCGTTTCTGACAGCCTTTCCCTGCAGTCCCATTTGTTTTCCCTTTGCGCTTTAATATGGACGAATAAGGAAAAAATTAACGAAAAAACATTTAGGATCGCTGAAATTTGAAGAAAAAAAGTTTGGCACAGTCGCGTTACAGGAACCAAAGGTATTTGGTTCCTTTTTAGGCCTAATAAAATTTGATAAATTTAAATTATGCTAGTGCATTGGAATTGGTTCTTTTAATGTAGATCATTTTGGGGTAGCCTAAATCATGGTTTAAATTCATCATCCTTGGCTAAAATTTCCACTAGGGCAGACACGTAGCCTAACAGAGCTTTTAAACTTTCAGGCTGTACACTTTTCTTACTGAATTTTTTTTGTAGGTGTATTTTACTAATCTTCCAATGTTGCTTGTCTTGGATTGAATTTTCCTGTAGGACTAGTACACTATTCAATCTGCAAGAAGGCTTAAGTGTAAATTTATTCAAAAATAAATATAAAAAAATTTCAGTTAAAAAAAGTGCTGCAACAAATTGAAAAATGGAACCAAGCTACCGTTTTAGGTTGTCTGAAAAAGCAAGTGTTTTAAATGTTGTGACTTGAGCAGCTCATGCTAACACAGATTTTTACTTTGATGCGATGTAAGTTGAAAAGTCACTACCAAACAAGTTCAAATGAGTTAACAACAGCATCTGTAAACTAAAAATGTCACATCACTTACTTTAAAGTTTTGAGTCCATCTGTTTGTCTTGTACGCTTAGTTACAAAGGAAAAAAATTTTATTCATCCCAATATCATTGCAAGTTTTCGATAGTCTGGCTCTTCTGGTGTTGGAGGGCTCAGTCGACTGCTTGTTCAGGCTACCACTCTCTTTGTTGTGACTATTTGTCTGCTGTTTAATTTGATGCGGGGTTGTAGCCTCTGATACTTGCAGGACGGGTACATTATTTTTCCCACAGCAACTTATTAAACGTGCCTCTCAGCAGAAACCGGATGCTTGGATTTGAAGATCCATGGATATTCATCGGTGTAGCCTTTTATCTTGGCTTCTCAAATGCACATCATTGTTTGATTTGGACTTACACGGAGTGTCGCAGTGCCGTCCCAGTATATTCAATGCTGAGTTTCCTTTTGGCGGGCTGCAGTGCACTTCGTTTTAACTTCACCCCTGGTGACAGCCATGTGCTGCTTGACTCTCGTGCATGCACCATTTCTTGTTTCTCCGACATAAATGGCATCACAGTCCCCACACGTAACTCGGTAAACGCCTTCACAGATATTCTTAACACGCTTCAGGGCTTCATCATCTTCCTCTCTGGTTTCACCTATTTTTCTTGCTTTGGCACCTGGAATGGCATGCTTTTTCATCAGGTGGTCCCTTAGGCCATTAAGAGTTCTTGCTGCATGATGACGTATCGTATGTCCAGAACTCTTTTAAGGGCCGAAATGACGACATGATGAAAAAGCATGCCATTCCTGGTGCCAAAGCAAGAAAAAGAGGTGAAACCAGACAGCAAGAAGATGAAGCCCTGAAGGATGTTAAGAAAACCCGTGAAGGCATTTACTGAGTTCCGTGTGGGCACTGTGATGCCATTTATGTCGGAGAAACAAGAAAAGGTGAGCGTGCGAGTGTCAAGCAGCACATGGCTGACACCAGGTGTGAAGATGAAACTAATGGCATTGCAGTCCACCTCAAGGCAATTCGGCACTGAACAAACAGGAGAGGCACTGCAACACTCCTCAAGCCCAACTCAAACATTGATGTGTCCAGGGACCTGCAAACCCATGCATCCAATTTCTGCAGACAGGCAAGTTTTAGTTGCTACGGAGAAAATGGTGTACCGTCCCTGCAAGTATCAGAGGCTACGGCCCCCTCGCCGAATTCAAATTGCAGACGAATGGTCACGACGAAGCGAGCGGTGTTGTAGTAGCCTGAAGAAGCGTCTACTGAACCCCTACAAAACCAGAAAAACCAGGATGTCGAAAATTTGCAAAGATATTGGGATGGATAATTTTTTTCTTCTTTGAAACTATGCGTACAAGGTGTTAAGATGAATAGCAGTTGTATTGAACTCATTTGGTAAAAGTGTATTAGTGACTTTTCAGCACATGTCAAGTTTAATCTTTCGCTTTAGTGTAGATTCTGTTTACCATACTGGCCCTATGGTAAGACGGCTTGAGTAGGCTATAAGGCGAATTGCCTTTTTGAGCTCATAAATTCAACAAAAATGAACTAGGACGATTATAAGGCTGACAACTTGCATCCAAGATTCTGCCAGTGCCTCTATTACCAATAGAGTTAATATTATAGAATAGTTCAGCCAATGCTGATTCAGAATCATAAGTTTTAGCTTATAGGTTTTTTTTTTTTATAGTGGAACTCCATAACAATTTAAAGGTCCAATTTTGGTTATATTTAGTTTTTGCTGTATAATTCAAAAACTTATTTGAGCTACTGATTTCTGGTTAGCACCAATGGATAGCTCTTGAAAAAACTATTCGAATGGTATATTCAAACTTCAAAATCGGTCAAAGTTTGAAACAAACAAATTCGAAAAAAAATACCGTATTATATTCGGGCCAGTACGGTATACTTGAAACTACAAAACCGTAATAAATAACCATACTAACACTTAAACTTGTACAGTATTGGCGAATTTTCGACAGTTTTGAAGGATTTGGTGTTGTTTTCATCATTTCGTATTGTCTTCATCAACAAATTTAGATGTGAACCAGAAAAAAACCGCGTTTCTGATGGCCTGATGAAGACAGTATGAAGTGACAAAAACAACTTCTTCAAAACTGTCGAAAATTCTCCAATACTGTGTAAGTTGAAGTGCTAGTATTGCATTTTTGAAATTGTGTGTTGTACGATGGAAAGTCACCGAAACTGCGTACCCTATTTCAGTGTTGCATCGGGCCTCACGGCAGAGACATTTGTAGCTTCTGCGACAATTACGGCTTTCTTTCTGCAGGATTAGTAAGCTTATTACTGAAACAGAAGCAAGATTTTGCAAGGCGTGCCACTGTTGGTTCTGTGTCTGCCGTCGGCCATCGATTTAGAAAAAAATGGGTTTACTGCCGCCCTAACCTTATTATCGGCTATGTGGTTGTCAACTACCGGCAACTATAAACTTCCATCAACAGTGGCATCAGTTTTATAAAAAATTAAGGGGCTGTCCAAAAAAATATTTTAAAAATCTGCTAACGCGACACCAATTGTTTAAGAAAATATCTAGAGAAACAACTTTGTGGTGGTATTTTAGTGAACAAATTAAACCATTTTTACCTTCAATAATTTAAGGCGCTCACGTCAACCTTCACAAAAATAAATACGTAGTCAGTCGCAACATGGCCAGGAAATATGAAAATTAGTTTGATACTTCCGGGAATCTACTCAAGTGAGAAAAGGTTGTAGCAATTTTGGTGCTATTTCAGGTGTCCTCATTTATTGTGTTCTTCTTCTCTCCAGTTTGGAACAGGTAGTGGTGTCTATAGGCTACTGAAATATTAATTGGTTACCCTTTAAATCCTTAATGGAATACCACAAACCGTTTGATTCTATCTAGTATACTTCCAGAGATAGTCTACGATAGTTTGAGCTTAGGGATTTGTTACAGTAGTCGCCATTTAGGTGACTAGCCCATAAACTGAAGTCATCATCTGTTGAATTTTCCTCGCTATTTGGTGACTGGACTGACATTGCTGAAGCTTGCAGCACGTGCTTATACATAAAATGTTTTAACATTGCAATGTGTAGTCTTACAGATAAGCCTAATCTTCACCAGTGTTGGTCGGCGGTCACCATTTGCCAAATGCCTACTGGCTATTGACAAGGGGTAGGCATACGTAAGTTTTGATCGCTACTCACCAAAATGGTGACTGCAGTAACAACCATGAAAATAAAATTTTCGTGCTCAGGAATAATAATAGTAACGAACGTTTTGCGCCACAGTATTTATAATTGCAAAGACTGCATTAACCAATGTTCAGTTAAGTTAACTGAAAATGTATTCAAATTGGAGAGTTGTAATGCCAAATAAGGGTTAAGGCTAAAAGACTACCAAAAACTGCTTCAACCATTTTCAACATGGGTTGAATCCAATACGATCTTCCAAGAACCCGTAAACTAGGACACAGAATGTGGTAAGATAATGCAAGAGCCTGCAATAATCCTGTAAGGTCCTGCAAGAACCTATCAAATATCCTGTAGGATCTGGTAAGATCCTTACAGGATATTTGATAGGTTTTTGCAGGATCTGGTAAGATCCTACAGCATATGGGATAGGTTCTTGCAGGATCCTACAAGATCTGATAAGATCTTACAATACCCTACCATAATCCTATAGCATCTTCCAAGAACCCATAAACTAGGCTATAGGACCTGATAAGATCCTGCAATATACTGGCAGGATCTTGCAGGAACCCCTAAGATCCTACAGGATCCTGCCATAATCCTGTAGGATCTGGTAGAATCCTACAGTATATTTGATCTTTTAGGATCTTACAAGATCTGGTAGGTTCCTACAAGACCCGTAAACTAGGCTGTAGGATCTGGTAAGATCCTGCAATAATCGTGCAAGATCTTGCAAGAACCAGTAAGAACTGACCAAGATCTTAAAGGATCCTACCGCAAAATCTTACTAAGATCTTGTAAGATCTGAAGCAAAGATCCTAGAGGATCTCGCACAAGATCTTACAGGATCCTACCGTAAAATCTTACTAAGATCTTGTAAGATCTGAGGCAAAGATCTTACAGGATCTTGCACAAGATCTTACAAGATCCTACAGATTGTACAAGAACCTGCAGGATCTTTGCCTCAGATCTTACAAGAACTTATTAAGATTTTACGGTAGGATCCTGTAAGATCTTAAACAGGATCCTGGCAAGAGCTCAACATGGGAACGGACGCGGTGGACAGGATGTTTCAAGCGCTTACACAGTCTGGACGCGTCCACCACTTCACGTCCACTACTGGGGCTCCACGGGTCCAGACTGCGTGTCCATTTCCACCGGAACTTCCGTCTTGGACGACAATATATAACTCTATGGTGATAAATGTCTACACACGCGTTCCCCAGTGGTGAATCACGTTGTCCGTTTTGAAGGTTTGTGATGGTTAAAAATTAGTTTTAACTTTGAATTATGTTAGGTATTGGAAGGAGTACGATCTAATAAACTAAATTTGAGAATAAATGGGAAAAAGGTAAAGCGTTTTCACTAGACTGAATCCATATTACGCACATCAATGATCGATCGCGTAGGCCTAATATTGCCACCGACTTTTCCGCAATTACAAATGCTCCCGTGAATGGTGGTGATGGTTAAAAATTAATTGTAACTTTGAATTAGGTTAGATACACTAAATTTGTGAATAAATGAGAATAAAACCAGTGTGTAAATGCAAGGTTGAACCCAGATCACGCACGTGAATAATCAACTTTTCCACGATGGATTTTGGCCTAAGCGACCACCCAAAAACATACGTTCAGGTCAGAAATCTTGTAGTAGCTTTGTTAACGCCCCCTCCACTTTTTTATCCAATTAATTTTAGCCGCCCATGGGCTTTTAATAGGCGATTTACGGTAAAATTAAGTTGTCGCAATGGATGGACGGCACGAGACGGCCAGACTCCGCCGCAAGTACCAGCAGGGTCAACAGTCGCAGCGCCATCTCTTGATAGTCAACCCAAGTAACGAGGGAATATGTGCGACCGGGAGGTAGTGGCAGCAGATATAAGCTTCAATGCGCGTGAACCGTTCGTTGTCTCAACATCTAGGTCAGTTATCGTTCGATGCCTACAGTTGTTCATTATTTACGACAAGTCAGTTCAAGCTGTACAGATTTGTTAGCAGATGTGTTGTACACAAAAGACAGCTTCTAACTTTCAGGGCTGTAGCGAAGGGTACTTGGTTGGGGGGGGGGGCTCTCATTTTGCCAACTCGTCTTATGATTTTGCCAACTGGTTTAAAAAATGACAGTAATGCTTCCAGTAAAGTACTTTTGAGGGGCTCCGGTAAACTCAGCTAGGGGCTCTGGGGGAGCACTGCAAGCTTTATCCAATTTTTTTTTTCAAATTAAATTAAACAGAGTTCAGTTTCAAATTATATACACAAGCAAGCTGGCCAGTGACGATCGGTGGTTGGCTAAATTGTACATTTGGACCCTTAGGCTATAATGAATGACGATCACCATGTGAGCACATTTAAAAAAAATGGACTATCAAAAGGTGATTAATAATGAAATCTTTTTCTCAGTTTTAACCCAAACTAGGCCTAGAGGTATTATTGTAAAAAATAAACTTTCACATCTTTATTAATAAAATCGAGTTGTCGCGTAGGATGGACGGCATCGAGACGGCCACAAGAC
>JAHWFP010224907.1:0-20518 GCA_023313725.1 Lithobius niger | reverse complement strand
CTTTGTAGGTGCCTTGGTTCCAGAGGAGTAGAGGTACAAACACGCACCCACGCACATCATCTACATCATTAAGGACGTACTAGCGGAGTCGCTCGCTTCACTCGCTCATTCCGCGTCGTCTCGCTACGCTCGAGGAGATTTCTTGCTGCAACACTTATGATACAGACCTTCCACATAAAAAACGATCAAGCAAATTATAGGAGTGTAGTATGAGATATCGGTTATCTCGAGAGAAGGTCAGTATTATTTTTTTATTATTATTATTACGATCGACTAGTTTGGTATCCTGGCCTCCACCGCATTATGAAAGTATGCTGAACTAGTAGGTTTAAAGCATTTTCAAAACCTATACGACGTATACCTCATAGTCAAATGACACATTGTTTGACTTCCTGGAGATGAACGTAATTTTTGGTTACCGTGGTGACAGAAGATCAGTACCCGCATTAGCTTTCCACCACTCTGATTAGGCCTATCCACGCAACTATGGGAAGCGTAGCAGTAAAGGTAACCCCTGTACGTAAAATATAATGCGGTTCTTGAATTAACCGGAAATAATAGAAAATAAATTAATTATAATTGTTGTAAAACTTAGTATTGTTACAGACCATACATTATTTTAAATGTACACTATTTTTGATTCTGGTTTGCCAATCACGCGGATTTTGGGGAAATGGATTGATCACGCCTGGTAAAAATTTCTGTTCGAGCAAAAAACCAACATGGCTACATTATCTCCCGCTTCATCGCTCCCCCGTTCTGGAAAACCTCTGACTTCGCAGGCTAGGTAGATTGTTTGGAATGTATTTAAATACATGGAGGCTCAGAACACAACACGGATGCTGAAACAACAAATTTAAGAGACCAGCTTTGCCACTGGAAAATCTCAGAGAACAATAAGACGTATCTTGTCGGCAGAGAACTCAATAACGACAGCCTAAAGGTAAAATTTGCTACACTCCAACAGTCAGTGTGGCATTTAGGGCCCCTGCGCACTAAGCGGCCAAGCCGCGCGACCAGGTCGCTGCGGCCAACGAGAAGGCTTACGTTATATGTAGCACCACGCACTTGGCCGCCGTGGCCAGTCAGTCGCAGCGGCCACTGGGATCTCGGGCAGCGTGCAAGCTACCACAGGGCGACCATACTTGCTCCGTGTTCAGTTTTTGAGCAGACAAATCCCCGCGAATTTGAATTTGAATTTGAATTTTTGCGTTGGAAAGTACCATATTTGGAGACCAGTTGAGAATTAATGCGGGCAGAATTTTGATCACGCATTACATCCATCTTGATATTTACGAACCATGCGACAGATTTTCGTAGTTTGTCACCTTGATTATTTCGTAACAACACGTCCGATTTAAATTTTCTTTGCTAAAACCACCTCTGTGTGTAACGCTATTGTTTTAAACTTCTGAAACATTCGCCAACTTAAGTTCACCGAATGATACTTTGGACGTTAAATGAAAACTTGAACATTGCTACCGAAAGTAGCAATGTTCTAGTTTTCATTTCACCTTCGAACTATTAAGCAATGCGATTAACTTGGCGAGTGTTTTGGTGTGTTGATATCACGCCTTTGAAGGGCCGAACCATTCGGAACTTGGCGGCCCCTTTTACCAGTTTTGGTTTTTGATATGATTACAAGTTACAACGCAGATTTGTACGTACAAGCGCTAGTGACGCTTTGGTTTCTGCTTCTTTTTTCTTTTAAGAATTTGAGGATTCTAAAAGTGTCTCACTTTTAATTTTCGGTTAAGTAGTGTACGCTACCTCAGCCCAATGCATTAATGTCACATTGGATTTTACTCACGTAAGTAAAAACGGCTGGCTCTCTCGGAGTGGCCCAATTGAACTGCGTGTCATCGCTTTCGCTTTCGTAGCGCGTCGGAAGATGGCATTGACAACGCAGGCAGTCGGAGTGCATTGAGAGTGCATTGGCTTATCTTTTCGTTCGCTCATCGCATCTGTTTCTTTGTGCCTTTTGCTTTCGTAGCGCGGATATGAATTTCAATTTGAATTTTTTGTTGGAAAGCGTTAAATTCAGGCAGAAAGCCCCTTATAGCAGGCATTGCTTGCAGTACACCTAATTCAGCCGTTTTCATTGGTTGTCGGAGCCATCTTACCATTTCTCAACTACATGTCCGATTTAAAATTTGTTTTGTGTACTGCTAACAATGTGCAAAATATGGTTTTGTTTCCTGCAGTCGTTGTTGCGCGTTGCGTTTACAAAGATCGCATTCGAGTGCATTCATCAACGGAGCTCCGCTCTAATATGGCCCACTTCTGACCTATTCTGGACCATCTTTTGGCTCCATAATGAACGAAAGTTTCTCAGGTTGCCTTCCTTTTCCAAAATATTTTTCAGTTTTAAAAAGTTCGAAAGTGTTTATAAATAAACAAATCTCTTCTGCTGCAGACTTATTGTAGGTATAAATATTTTTTTTTAATATTCATTCAGATCAGTCGATTGCAATTTCCCATTTCAGATCCTCCAACAACTCATGGCCTCTCCCACCCCACCCCCGCAATTAACCCTCGAGAAATGCTTAAATAAGAAATCGGATACATACTCTTCATTCAGCATTATAAAGAAAAAAAATATTCCAAAACAAACAATAAATAAACATAAAATAAAATGAAATAAAATTAAATTAAATTAAAATATCCTACTACCAATTCTTGATTTTCCTATACGCTAGGCTAAAAACAAATCTCTGGCAGATGAGCGCTTCCAAGAACTAAATGCGCGTGCAAGGTTCCAGTCACTGCAATGTTCGTGCGTATGCGTGACAGGCAATTGCAAACGATTATAAATACAGCTATTTCCAGTAGCCAACCAGAACCTAAAATAGATAAGTAACACCATATTCATTATAAATAACACCTGTTTACTTTGGTTGAAACCCTCTGACGGTGATTAATATTCGTCTTACAAGTTGTCAGCTTTCACGGTGAGTTATTTTGGTATGGTTGTGATGGATCTTTTTTTTTTTGTGATGGTGAAACAAAACTACTTTATTCATGGAGGTGGCGGAAGGATACGGAGGAGAAAAATTGTCGGTGCAAGTGTAATTATTAACTGTCATAATTAGCTAGACAATTATTTTTCTACCTCTTAAGGGCGCTTACCCGTTTGTGTGCAAACTGGCGCATTTCCTGTAAACTGTCGTTTTAATTTCGATAGATTTGTAATTTTCAATCACCACAGTAGTATGCGTCGGCCGAGTCAAATTAACATACACTTGTTGGGATTCTTGTCAGCCTGTAACAATACTGCACTGCTTACTGTTCGTCTTGTCTTGTCACCCCCTACAAATGTTTAACCCCTGACTAGCGGAGTCGCTCGCTCATTCCGCGTCGTCTCGCTGAGCTCGAGGAACTTTCATGCTGCAACTCTTATTCTGCTGACAGACATTCCACATCTAAAACGATCAAGCAAATATGTGCAGTGCGCGTTTTTCGTAAGGCTTCAGTTCATAGACAAAAAACGGCTTCGCCGTTTAGAAAACCATCACCCTTCTGCCATGCGCCTAAACTGCCAAGGAGCCAGGAGGCGAGACACGCGATTTCTATACCCTAGTTGGACTTTGCTTAAATAATACGCTCGTGGAGCTGTCATGCTCCACTCTTAAGCTGCTGACAGACATTCCACATCTAAAACAATCAAGAAAATGATTAGAATGTAGGACGCTGATGCTTTGATTCCCTCCAACAAGTGCCAAACTGATTATTGTATCATGAGATTGTTGCGAAGCGTTACTACAAGCCATACGTAATTATAGAAGCCCTGTTGCTGCAAGAATGTAAGTCTCATTGTCTCTCTCGATTGACACTCAAAGATTTTTTTTAATTATTCACTGACACTTTTGTCAACTCTGCAAACGAAGGAGCAGGCTGTCTTTTGATCTGCTGCAGCAAAATGCCCGAATGATCGCCATTTTCTTTACGCCTCAATGATCATTTCTTGGGAAATCAACTCTTTCTACTTACCTGCTATGAAGCAATACATCGATATGAATGTTGTATGCAGTAGCTGAAACCATGGGTTTGTAGTATTACTAGCCTAATTACGGTCATTGTGGTGCCTCTATGACGACACCACAATGTATCCTGGCTTAACATCTCGTGAGTTCTACGACATGATTACTACACTATATGGGAAAGAACTACTCAGCTGTACGTCATCACAATAAGGGGTGTTTATTCTGAGGAACATGGCTTCTTAAAGTCTTTACAATCTGTATGGAACATGGTATGTAACAAAACACTGATCTATGGTAGTACAGTTATTGGATGGTTAACAAAAAGGAACTAAAATGGCTATCAATTGTGGTGCCTCTATGACGACACCACAATACAACCGAAGAACTAAAAAAAAAAATACTATTTTCTAGCTGAAAATAAAGAATGTATTAATTTTTTTTTCGTTTACATGTATTGTTAGTCACTGTCTGTCTTGCCGGAATTACAAATTGTTTGCTTCCAAAGAAAAAAAACTAAACATTTTGTGAAAGCTGTTACATAAAAAAAATAAAACATTTCATTTTAAGATCTGTCTGAAAACTTGACAGTCTGATGCGGGTATAATTTAACAATTTTAATCTTTTTATTTTTTAACAATCGTAAAAGCTTAATATGTGTATCCTTTTTTAACATAAGTACAATTTCTTTGGCGAATTCGTAGTTAGCAACGAAGTAGGCTAACTGTAAGATGTTGATGTCTTTTATCTGCTCGCTGAACTGGTACAAACGGCTGTTCGCAGATGTTGTTAGTACTTTTGCATATCCATATAGCTGATTTTTATGCTCCATCAGCATTTCATGGACATCCGAAGGATTTGTCATGAAAAGAAAAGAATAAAGTGTTAAAACAGAAAAATAACTTTTTCACAAATAACAATGGTACAAAACAATTTTCAAGAATCAAGGAACAGTTTAAAATTGACACGGTTTTTCCCATGCACAAATAACGAAGGAGCTAACATTTTCGCGATCGCCGCACAAGTTAAAATGAACACATAACCGATTACAAACATTTAAACAACGTGGTTAACCAAACAGCCAAAGTAGCATTTATTTAAGTAATTTTGGTTAAAGGTTAAGCTTCTCTGGAGCCTTGCGGTTCCACTTAAGACGATTTGTTGTGTTTTGAGACTGTGCTGACGAATCATCGCGGAGCGGTGATCGCACAGCCTTACGCTTTTAAGATTTGTGCCTAGCCTTCACCTCAGTGGGCTCTACTGACGTTGCACCGGGAGACTGCGTTATTAATATCGCAGGCTCAGGGCCCTCTGCCTCCTTATTCTCTCGTAAGAGTGCACTAGAGGATGAAGACAAGACTCTCGGTGTGACGTCACCAATCTCAACCACTGTGGCTGTACGGGGTGAATTGCTTCGCAATGTGCTGCACCCTGGCGCCGGGTTTCGTTGATTATCAGGTGAGGCGTCCCTGATTGGCTGAAGCAACGGTAGGTGACTCCTGCATGTTTAGAATCTAAGTGCTGTTTGCTAGGCCAATCATGAAGAAGTGGCCTAGCGAACGGCCACTTAGATTCGAAACGTGCAGGAGTCACCTGACTTCCCGTTTGATTACTATTTCCGCCGAAAGATTGCCGTTTTTTCGGTTAGTATATTCTTCGAAATTATCGTCAAATTTATTCAAGCTCGTTTTGACAGATTCTGACAGCGGACTATTCGAATTGATCGAATTATCGACGGAGTCTTCTGTCATTAGGACGCAAGTGGTCTCTGTGCTTTCGCACGAGCTGCTATTTATTAGTAAGTACCATGTATAATTGATGCGGAAGCAGCTCATTAATTATTCCGCCAGCCCATAGCTTGTTATTAGTGACACTAAAATCACGATACCAAACTTCTTCGCCAACCTTATATTTCAGTAGTTTACGGTGCTGTGTGCTTTTAATTTGTTTCTGTTGGTTATATTTTGTGCACCGCTACTGGATCAGGATAGAGTAAATCGAGACGAGATTTTAATTCCCGATTAAAGTAAAGCTTACCAGCTGTGGCTTGGGTGGTCGAACTTGGTGTAATTCTAGATGAAATTAAGTAAGCATTTATACTTTCTTGGATAGTAGACCCATCCCGCCTTTCTGCCTTGTAAACGCGTTTAAAATTCCAGACATAGACCTCGGCCAAACCATTCACCCAAGGGAAAAAACTAGGCCCGGTCAGGTGTCGGATTCCGTTCAATTTTAACCACGATTTGAACTCTTGAGACATCCACTGACTCCCGTTAACGGTAACGAGTTAATCAAACAAACTGTATTCGGCAATGTGGTTATTGAAAATGTCGATAACTTTAGCAGATGTCGTACTTTTCATTTTATGCGCAAACGGTATTTTGCTATGAGCATCTACTATTATCAGAAACATATAGTTGTCTAACAGTCCAAGGAAATCAGCGTGGAAACGCGCATTAGGCTTAATTGGATACTCCCAGGTGTGCTTGGATCTGCAGGTTATATGTCCTTAAATTCTTGACAATTATGGCATGATTTAACTTTCTTTTCAATATCCGTGTCAATAGACGGCCACCACACCTTAGATCTAGCCAAGCCTTTAAATTTCACGATGCCAAGGTGTGAGTCGTGTCGATCGTTTAATATTTGTTTACGCAAGGCAGAAGGTACGACGACTCTATACCCCCAAAACAAAGTATCAGACTCGATGGAGATTTCATCGCGACGTGTGAAAAACAGTCATGTCCGGATTATCGCAGACAGCAGGTTACCCATGATTTACGTAACAGTAAACCTTCGAAAGAAGCTTGTCCTTTCGGCTTTCAAGCACCAAAGTTTCGTTTAAAACAGGCAAATTTGATATTGTTTCTACGGCCAAAACGTTATATTGGGCTTCTGCTTCCTCAAACTCCTCAGTGTTAGGGAGTGGCAGCCTAGACAGAGCATCGGCTGGTAGATTTTATTTTCCGGGAATGTGTTCAAAATCATAAGAGTAAGCATTGACCATCACTGCCCATCGTTGAACTCGAGCTCGTGCCATCTGCGGTATTCCTTTCTTAGGGCCATAAATCCACACTAAAGCCTTTTGGTCAGAGTGCAGTTTAAACTTCTGACCATAGTCATATTCATGAAAGCGTTTCACTCCCCACGCCACGCTGTGTGCTTCTCGATCGAAATGGCTGTACCCAGCTTCGGCTTTAGTTAGCTTACGGGAAGCGAAAGCTATTGGTCGCGATTCTCCATTTGGCATGACATGCATAAGGCACGCACCAATTCCGAGGGGCGAGCCGTCACAGAAGAGTTTCAGTTTTAATTTTGGATCATAATGGACCAAAATGTTTGATTTAAGATAAAGCTGTTTAACTGAGACCCCAGACCCATTTAACTTTAAGGCTTAACAACCGGGTAACTGGAGCCAAAAGGTGTGCAAGGTTGGGTAAATATTTAGAGTAATGATTCACGAACCCTAGGAAGCTTTGTAGCTCTTGAATACAAGTAGAGTTCGGAGCCTTAGTGACAGCTTCGATAACCTCAGGAACTGTGTGCAATCCCTCTGCATTAATCATGTGGCCCAGATATTTGAGTTCTGAGCGTGACAGTTTACACTTATCGATACTTAATCTTGCCCCTCCATCCTGTAAAGCGGTTAGGAGTTGATCTAACGAATCGTCATGCTTAGACCCTTACCCACTTACGAGGAGGTCGTCGTAAAAAGGAAGACACTTTGGAATCTTGCTGTTGATTTTTGTCATGACCCTCTGGAAAATACCAGGACTAGATGCAAGACCTAGAGGTACACGCAACCGGCAAAACAGACCCAATGGCGTGTTAATCGTTAGCGCCGCTTGTGACTCAGGATCCAGTTCTATTTGCAGGAAGGCATCCTTAAGATCGATTAAGCTGAAAGTGTCACTCCCAGCTAATTCACTGAACAGTTCTGCAGCCGTGGGAACCGGATAATGGTCCACCTCCAATTGTGGATTTACTGTTGTCTTGTAATCCCCGATAATTCTAATGTCGCCATTAGCTTTATAGACGATCACGATCGGGGTCGACCATTCTGAGGTTTCCACAGGTTCCAGAATGTTTAGGCTAACCAGCTGTCTAATTTCCTGGATAACCTTTTCCTTGAGTGCCAAAAGAACAGGTCTGACAATACACAGGTTTAGCATCCTGTTTAAGTTGGATTTTGGCCTTGTACCCTTTAAACTTTCCCATTCCAGGACTGAAAAGTTCGGGGAAACCCTTAACTATTTCGTTAGTGTCAACAGGTGAAATTTTGACCTTAACACTCTTGACACGTTTGACTTTTATTTGCAAATCATAAAAGGGACTATAGTCTACCCTAAAGATTGAGAGCCAATCATTGCCCAGTAAAGCTGGTTTAATTGTCTTTTCTAATTGTCCCTTAATTGTGACTGAAAGGCTAACTGTGTATATTGTCTTTTCTATTCCTTCGGTGTAGGAATGAATGGAATATGGACTTAATTTCAATGGACAACTTGAAAATACTTCCTATGCCATTCAATAGGGATGATTGAAGCATCAGCCCCGGAATCGAGTTCCATGGGAAGCTCAACTCCATTTAAGCGTACTGGTAAAACCCATTTGTGGATTTTCATGGAATTTACTACAGTGATAATTTTATTTGTTGCCAGGGGAATTGTTGAAATTTGGTCCGCAGCCTCACTTATGCCAACAGTGTTATTATTTATGCAGTAGTCATCCTCCGACTCATACTCACTACCTGACCCCACTTCTGAATTACTAGCTTCAGTTTCGGATTCACTTTCAGATTCACGGACTACAGTACGAACTTTTTTACGGTAACTGTACTTTTACTTGCTTTTAGGCTTAGCCTTAAAACTTGAACTCTTTTAATTTTTAGAGTGTTCAGTAGCTTTAAATGGCTTGGAACTGCTACTATTCTTACGACAGACTACCTTTAATTGTCCAGCCGTATGACAGCGGCCAAAGGTCTAATCTCTATACTCGCAGCGTGATTTTATGTGTCCATTTTTTCCGCAACAGAAGCATATTAAATCCTTGGAAGATTTATGTCTAAATTGGGCCTTTTTAGTTTGTTGAGCCGTGTAATTTACTGACTTATTTGAAGAACGAATATTGGCTTGGTCTAATTCTGCCGATTTAAGTGACAATGCTAAAGAAGTTGTTTGCTTTAACTCTAACATAGTTTTAAGCATTTCTCTTTGGATTCTTTCAGACTGCACGCCCCCACCAGGCGGTCCCTGATCATTTCATTGTTGATTTCTTTTATTTTATCAAAATCACAATATTTTTTTAGAATCCTTTAGGCCAAAACATATTCGCTTATACTTTCGTCTGGTTTCCGTGGTCTTCAGAAAATTTAACTCTCTCAGAAACCACTGAGGGTAACGGTTCTACATCGTCAAGTATAATAAAATTATAAAATCAGCATAATGAATCAGGTAACGCAGGCAAAATAATATTTAAAATCCTGTCGAATATCTTTTGCCCTTGGAGGCCATCAAAAATTCAATTTGTTCAGAATCAGGAATCTTTTTAGCCCTAAAATAGTAGCTAATTCTGTTGGTATATTGTTCCCAAGTATCATTTGAGGAATCAAATTCCGCAAATAACGCTGCGGATTTAGCGGCAATATCTGAATCGCTATCTGAACTTGAATTTAAATTTTCGTTTACACTCACACTAATATTTCCATAGCGCTAGCACTCACTGCTGCACTCACTACAGCATTAACCGGATTAACTAGGTTCTCAACACTAGCAGAAGGCTTTCCTTCATTAATTACGGCTTTTGCATCCGTCTTAGGCATACAACCTACACTCAAAATTAAATTAACGTGATAATTTAATTACAATTCTAGTTAAGTTACGGTTAACCTAGAAGCAACTCGAGACTACTTCTTGTTGTTTGACGACTAAACCACGGCAACAATTTTGTAGCCTACCTAGTTTTTAAATTCAAACCCTAACCTACAAGACAACACAAATAAATTTAAAGTGACTAGGCTTTTAAAGTTTTCACGTTTCTCAAACGTTGTAAAACACCACTATTAGTCTAAGCTTGTAGCACAGACCAAATTTCATCGTTATATAAACGCTACGGTGAGAAAATGAACACTGGCACGCCAGCCCGGATAAGAGCACAGCACTATCAAGTTTGCGAGAATTAATTAGATTGCATTTTTAAGATGACTTCAGTTATATATATGGACTGTGTGCATGCCAGCGCATCGCACCAAGATACAACCCTTGTAAAAATTAACTATCATAAACTTAATTGCTCTCTCCGGTTCTAGATAATAAGGTATTGATTTTTTTCTAATTTCATCAAATACCACACACAAGTTCTAATTCCCAAGAACACTTTTGAAAAAAAAACTAAGCTCATTAGATAAATTCTACGGAGCGCTAAATTCATTGCCACATGAACAAACTTGCACACTTACCACAAATTAGGAGCACTTTTCGTGGTTGTAGAAATTTATCAGCTTGGTTATTTTAATGTAGCATGTAGCATCCACTCGTCGCCATCTGTGATGTATCCTGGCTTAACATTTCGTGAATTCTACTACATGACTACTACACTATGGGAAAGAACTACTCAGCTGTAGGTCAACACAATAAGGGGTGTTTATTCTGAGAAACATGGCTTCTTAAAGACTTTACAACGTACGGAACATGGTATGTAACAAAACACTGATCTATGGGAGTACAGTTATGGGATGGTTAACAGAAAGGAACTAAAATGGCTATCAATTATGGTGCCTCTATGATGACACCACAATATTAAGTGATTAAAGTAGCAATCCACTGCATTATTACGCTTAGCCGAATGTTGTTGGATAGTTGGAGTGAAATCGAGAGAGAGCAGACGACTATTAGGGCAGCGAGGAACTTATTCAGCCTAGATGATTTTATGCCTGAGATTAAAACTGAAAATTCTGACCAAACAATGCTACCCATTCCTTTTGTTTCTACACAGTCAAATCTTAGAAGTTTATAAGGATTACAGTTAAAGGAGTGTTGAACACTACGTTAAAGGGGATCACTAGCCAGCAGTGGTAACGACCCAGGATCAGCATCAATTGGGAAGCGGAAATAGCCTGGGGATGATTGGAGTGAGGTCCAACCCAAGCCTTCGAAGATGTACTTTGGATCGCATTCACATGCTACGCTCCCGGAAAGTATTCCGCAAATACCATTCCTATAAACTCTAAACGAACCAGTTAGTCCATCTGGCAACAATTTGTAGACTTTCATCACTTCGTGCACACAGGAAATGTGAATTCAAACGAGAAACCAACGAGTATTATGCAAGTGGAAGTTTTTATTTTAAAGTTGATATTTAAATGAGACGTATATTCTCGTTTCAAATACAACTCCAGTGAAGTTTAAGTATCGGTAAATTTTCTCAACCACTTGTTACATTCCCAAGCTGACAAAAACATCTAGCGCAAGTGCGCGTTATTTTTTCAGCTTCGGAATGCAACTGGAGGAAATTTATCGATGAAAATTACGCTCTCGTGATATTATTACTGGTAAATAATAATGTGCTCGTTTTATCGGTGTTAAGGAGGCGTGAATTTTAAAGTGGCACTATCACCGATTGAAATGCGAACGAAAATACCCTGGCGCCATCTAGCGGCAGTGATATTGTTAACCTTTATAGCTTGCTCCCAGGTGCACGAGGACGAACCAAATTTTCACTCAATAATTCAGGATGTCGTGGCTTGTTTGTTTCGTTAAAAGAATTGCCGTTATGCACTCTTTCGCTTGGTGCAAGCAAAAGCTAGATAGTACTACGTAGCGCTAGATGTTGTCAAATTTCATCTGCTTTCAATCGGTGATAGTGCCACTTTAAGTTTCGTTATTACCTTTCATATCGACCAGTTTGATTATATTGTGATTGACTTTCCTACATTACAGAAATTAGAACAGTTCAAACAAGAATGTCATGCAGTCATCCATGAAGCCGTCCAAAAACAAGAAAACAATGCCAAAGAAAATGCTGAGAGCAGGAAAAAGAGGCTTACGGTTAGAAAAAAAGAAACTTATTTTTTATTTTCTTTGTGTAAAACATTGAACGTTGAAGATCGTAGTCTGAAAAAGAAACAGTGGGGTGCTATGAGTTAACTTGCTAGGAGGGCAAGGCTTGGTGTCATTCACGCTTGGGTGGGCAGCTGCATTGGCAGTTAAGACGAACAATCTACTATCTACTATCACCCCCCTTCCCCCACATACACCCACTTTGGAACAGATTGGGCTCAATATGGAATTCAAACTTATTAATATTAATAACTAGGAAACAGACTTTGGGCCTATTGCAGGTGGAGCGAACAGCTCTTCATTTCAAACTTATATTTAGTTTTTATTTTAATGACGATACCACATTTGTTAATGCTCCTTAAAAATCTGGGTGCAATACTTACTGGACTAAGTTGGCCTCTTTGCCTTTTGGTGTGACGTACTGCTGCTCTTTGCTACGTGTCAAATTTATGTTAACAAGCTTTCGTTTGCTCCACCATTTACTTTTCTGTTTAGCTATTTGTAACCTCTATTCACAGCCCACATCTATGTAGGTCATCGCTGCCGAGTAAAAATAAAACAGCACGTTTAGCCACCGCTGTTTGAGCTACCGCTGGCAATAACTCTCACATTGTTTACGGGAACTGCTGTGCAAAGTGTACTTCATATATCAAAATATTAATAGTAAGGCATTTAACTCCAAGCTAAACAATCATCAGTGCGATAGTTTTTAAGCAGAAAATTCAAAAGGTTCACAATACTGCCCCTGGTATAAGACTTGACACTGCCACCAACGAAAATAGTGGGTCATACACCTCTATCACAAACTGCAACAACGATCTTTATTATATAATCTAAAAGAAATAGGGCTAACCATCACAATTGTAGGTTAAAAATGTGTTAGCCTTTACGCCTAGTTTTAAGTTGTAAGCTTAATTCTTGGAGTTTAGGCCTAATATTTACCTCCGATCTAACTTCGTAATAGCAGCGAACAACGCTGGGTCGAGAGTTAGGCTTATTCTTCCATGCAACACGGTTTCGGTTTCAAGATTTAACCGTTACCGTGGCAACGAGAAGCATTCGGTTTGTAAACACCGTTTCGCCTTGATACGACGATTTCAGGTTACATATTCGGGATTCCCATCGCTAGGGTAGACGCCACTTTTGTCGCAATGCTTAACTAAATTTCTCCAAGCATTCTTTTTTTAAATGAAAGTAATATGTGTCGTTAATGGAATTCTTTTGTTTTTTTATGGTTGCGTTTCTTCCTGTAGGGGTTAAGTGCAACGAACAAATGTTATGATTTCGTTGAGTTACACCGAAAAAGGTTATTAGCTAGAAGAAAGCAACCAAAATTTAATTTGCCGTGTTTTTTTAATTTTACTTGACTCCCACCAGCATGGTGTAGGCTTCGTCGGAATTCCTTAACTATTCTGGATTCCAAATTTACAATGGTGAGTGTTAGAAATAAATTCGAAAATATTGTAATTTCTTTCTTAATAATTGTTCGATTTACGTCAAATTTTGGCTCAGCAATACTTTTGGGGGTATAAAGCGATGTACCAAATTTCATCCAATCCGACTTTTCGTTTGGGCTCCACCCAGACTAAAAAAGTGCAACCAACCAACGGACCAACCAACCAACATTTTACAATTTCGTGTCTGTTATAGGCTACATTTCGCTCGCTCGCTCCGCCAATAATAAATATTACACTCAAAATAGTAACAAAGCATCGAGAAGTCAAGTAGTGCAGCATTGAAAGCACTTTTTCAAGAAGTGCGACGTTTCAGCACAGGCAACTGTGCCTTTGTTAAATTTATGCTAAAAAGCACTACCAGTGGAGGATCTAGACTGGTGTGCGTGATGAGTATATTTATTAGATTATCAGAGGGGCCAGTAGAGTCGTGGGAGCGTCAGAACACTCCAAATTGGAGTGGGGAGGGGAGCAGTTACACCCCCAGCCTACTATTGGATCCGCAACTGAGCACTACACAATATACACAATACACGAATAAACACATTTCCTTTCATTTCGAAGCAGTTTAAAAGATTGATTCATTTTCCAAAATTAAAATGCTACTTGCCTGGGATGTGATGAGCTTCCCCTTCGTGATTTTTTATAATTTGTTATTTTTTGTTTTTGAAAAATAAAGTCAACTTGTAACTGCTTTTAGTCAGGCGGGAGAGCCGAAGAATCGTTCACTTTTTTATAAAAGCATGAAAATCAACATGATGAATGTGCATGCCTTTTAAGATCATTTTTAGATATGCATCCACTTCGAAATTTACCCAGGAGCCCTTAAATCCAAGATGGCGGTCAAAATGGCGGTTTAAGATTTTTTTTTTTTTTGCTTTAACTTCTTAACTGTCAACAAATCAAAACTATATGTAAAAGAAAAACGTTCAGCACACAATTTTGGGCAAGAAAGGTGATACACATCCTTTACGTAAAAGCAACCTATCACCCGCAAAATCGTATTCCAAATATATCACCCGTAATTTGCGCGAATGCACTTTTTTTCAATCGGTTGTTATAGTAATTTTTGGTTCAAAATGCACTTGCGAGCCCTATAATAGCCCGAAATGGACATGCTTACTTAGGAAATTCTGAAAGGTGAGGATGTATTCTTTCCATCACTCCTAACCAAAATTGTTTATCTTAGGTATAGGTAAGGAAGGGCCCTCCTACACCTATTTGAAGGTAAAAAGGTAATGGCGTAGCAGCGAAAGGTGATTTTCGAATTCAGTGTGACCTTACGAGATCTAATAGCCCGAAATATATATGCTTAGGATATTTTTTAAGATGGGAAGTTTTTCTTTCTATCAAACGTAACCGAAATTATTTAGCTTAGCTAAGGGACCATCGTATGCCCAATTAAAGGTGAAGAGGTAATGGTGTAGTGGCGAAAGCGTGGCGATTTTCGAATTCAAAATTCTGTGGCGAGCTCTGTAATAGCCCGAAATATACATGCTCAGGATATTCTGAAAGATGGGAAGGGAATTTATTCTTTCCATCAATCCTAACCGAAATTGTTTAGCTTAGATAGGAACTGTAGTATCCCCATTTAAAAGTGAAGCTGTAATGGTGTAGCAGCTGTTTACGATATGAAAGTGCCATTGTAATGCTCATATTTGTATGTGTATCTAAGCTAAATAATTTTGGTTAGAATTAATGGAAAGAACAGATCCCCATATTTCAGAATAACCAAAGCATTCCATTTCGGCTATTAAAAGCTAGCAAGTGCATTATGAATTGGAAAGTCAGTATATGCTTTTGCCACTGGCTCATTACCGCTTCACTTTTAAGTGGCCGTAAGGAGTTCCCAATTTCTGTTATGATTTATGGAAATAATAGATTCCTATCTTTTAGAATATCCTAAGCATGTCCATTACGGGCTGTTAGAGAGCTCACAAAATCACTTTGAATTCGAAACTCGCCACACGCTTTCGCTGCTATGATGTTACCTCGTAACCTTTAAATCGGTGTAGGACGGGAGTAGTGGAATAGTGTGGGATTCGCCCAGGGACAGGGACAGTCAATATGGCCGCCCCCATGTAAACTGGAAGTGCCAACATCTTGGAGAAGACCATCAATATGGAGTCATGACGTCACATCCGGCCCACCATTTTGAATGACGTCACTTCCAGTCTTTAAAGGAACCGGAAATGCCTCCATATTGAAGAGTGGAACGGGAAATGCCACCATTTTCCTAAGATGGCCCCCGTTTCAGTTTCAATTTCCAAAATTATTATAAATGCCCATGACTCGGGAACCGCTGGTCCTAGAGCAAAAAGGATCAAAGTTTGCCCACCCTTTCCGGAACCCCACCGGGGGCCCTACCCAACTGATGGCCCACCCAAAATCGTGATACTCGAATTTTGGAAGTTGGCCCACCCCAATAACTCGAGAACCGTTGGTCCTAGAGCAAAACGGTTCGGGACTTAGTTTCCCCCGGCTGTACCGTATGCATGACCTTCCCCAGAACTCGGGAACTCGCCATCCTCGTGTCTCGACTCAAATGACCATAACTCAAGAACCATTCATGTTCAGTCCTAGAGCGAAATGGCTCGGGATTTAGCTACTCACTCCCGAAAGGAATTGGCCGGAGGGCCCAATCTCCGTTAACGAACTGTACGTGGCTTTTCCTCCCTACGGACGGTAAAAATGTAGGGTTAAAGAAGCCGAACGTTTCCTTCTTACAGTTCACAGTGCGCACGTAGGACCGACATTAGCCAAGAGGTTGATTTATAAGCATTACTAAAGCCGATTTTACGGACGCACCCATTCATACATACACTCACACATGTATACGCACTGGTTGAGGTTTAGGATGGAAAGGAGAGGGGTGGGATGGGTTTTGGGTAAGGATGCAGCCACCTTTCCACCTTGCTTGGACCTGCCAGAGACGAAAGTCTCCGATGGTATAGCCGATGCAACCCCGCTGTGCCCGGTACAAGGAAGAACGCCAGAAGGATGGTAAATTCAGAGTTTATTCCAGGGCCACGCGGTCTGTCCTTAGGAGATGTTGTCCAGTGTTTCAAGGATGCTCTGATCAGGGCTACTAGCAGGGTGGCACGCTTCAGGAAGAGATCCTAGCTGGTCAGGGACCAGCTCCCAGAGTGAGGCTGCAAGGGGCTGCAAGGCCTTAAGTACCAAGAGCTGCCGCCAGTACCTGCCACTGGTGGTGCAAGGTACTTCCTGTACCATATCCTGGTATCCCATGATCCATCTCTGCTAGCAGCTACCCCTAGGGGCAGGCAAGGCCAGAGCCATCCAGACCACTGACCTCCAGGGACTGGACCATACATCAAAATACATAGCATTACTGGAATACATCAATAAAGATAGAGTATACAGAATACATAGCAAGGAGCCATAGCATCAAGGTAAAGAGGCCCACTAAGGTCTTACCTGAGGCCTTAAGGCCTGAGGTTGGCGCTAATGACCAAGTTGTCGACACGCCATTAAGCCTCAATCCCCCTCCCTCTCTAGCTCGTGCCTCGGCCTTCTCCACCTCCGACATGGCCTTACGCTTCTCTCTCTTGCGTCTCGCACCTCCCGACTCGCGGTATCGTTTTCGATCATGCCTACTCCTCTGCTCTTTCTCTTCCTCGCTTAGTTCTTCATGCTTCTTCCATTTTTTAACCATATTCTGCTCTCTCCTCGCCTTCTTCCTCTCTTCGCACATGGAGACGTATCTCTCCCACTCGGCAGCCGCCTTCCTCAACCTGTCGGCCTGCCTTTTCCCCTCCCTCTCGTCCAACTTGGTCATCCGCTCCACTTCTCGACGGGACGGGACACCATCCACCCTCGCTTCCCTACTGTCATCCTCGCTATCCGATGCTTCCCCTTCACGATCTCTCTTCTCCACCTCCTCCGGATCGCTTTCCAGGTCCACGTCGGAGTCGAAGTCGCGGTTGTCGCCATCCTCGCCTCTCTTATCGGAAGTCCGGTAGTGGCCGTGGGAGTAGGTTTGCTCCCCGTTTTCCAAGTCGGAGCGCTTGTCGTCGTACGGACTTAGAAGGGACTTGGATACAACGTCCATAGTCAGCTGATGTTTGCAACTACGAATCGTTGTCCAAGAACCGTTCTCGACGACGTGTTGATCGAAACAATGCTTGTAGTCATCATGTCCAAGATGCTTCTTGACGAAGGTCTTGTAGATCCTTTTCGCTGTCTGCTTCTCTTTCTCCGCGGTGATGTAGGAGTACATCTTGAACCTGAGGCCTACAAACTCTTTAATGGGAACCCCTCTCATCTTGTCTTTGAACTTTCTGAGGACTTGCTTGTTCTCCGTGCTGAAGAGTTGATGGTCACGATCGTAGTTCGAAGTGTCGAACCACTCGCTACGGTCCTCGCCATGTCCATGTAGACGTCTTCCGTCTCGATAAAGTAAAACAGGCTTTACATGTCCGTGAAGTGTAACGACACATTGTTTCCGTAATTGGGTTTGACGTACCCGTAGTGAAATTGGAACATCAGTAATTTGGAAAGTTCTAATATTGAGAAGCCAGAATAGATGGTAGGTCACAGTCGATGGTGCGAGCCTTCAACAGTACAGAGACGAGGTGATCGATTAGAATTTGGAAAGAGTCTGCGTGTTGAAGTGATGTTTACTTCACAGTCTTTTCTACTTTGGCGGTGAGTTTGACGGACAGCCTGTTTTGCTTCTGTTCGAGCGTTTTTACAAAGACCGAATTATTTGCCAGCTTGTAGAGGTTCTTCTCGAAGTCGTTAGCCGCATTCTGTCTATGTAGGGTTTCAGCCAGACGACTTGCTTGAAGCCCAGGATGCGGCAGATACGATAAAGAACCATTCCTTACTGCAGGTAGAATTTTAAACTACGGTAGTGAACGATGTATTTCTGCTTGTTCAAAAGGTTGAAAGTCAACTTTGTGGTCGGTTTGATGTCGTGGCCAATTTCCTCAGCTACCCTCTCGGAGAACGGCGAAACCATCGAAGGATTAATCTTCAACTATTCCGTAGCCAGCGGGTAGTCATTGTGGGCGTCGTGTAATCCGGGAGGGTAATCAAGGTCTACTTCCAAGATGTAGCCGTATTCTCCCTCGTCTGACACCGAGAAGACGTCGAATGCTCTAATCTCCCGTTTAGTGAACCACCTAAAGTTTGAGTACAGAAGTTTCTGGACCATGGCCCACCTGTAGAGATTGTTGGCATCCAGGTAGATGTGGAAGGATACAGACGCTCGGGGTCGAAGGTTTCGGGGAAATAGTGGTTGTTTGCAGTGGCGTAGCGACGAGCGATGTAAGAGAGCCCGCCTCTGATGCCTGAAGTAATGAAGTTGTGCTTGTTAACGTGGGTGAACAGTTCTAGTTTGGCTTTAGTTTGCCTAAGTCCCGCGCCCCAACTGAAACCGGGTGTCGATAGGTAGTAGCAGGGGTCGAGACGAAAAGTCTTGAGGGAGATAGACCGGAAGTTCTCGAAGACATTGGCGAGGAGGTAGACGTCCATGATTTGGTATACGGCGTAGTAGGAAGCGAAGAGCTTGACGGCCAACATGTTGCAGACAGTCCGGGCATGTTGGTATTCCTATTCGCCGATTCCCTCCTCTTTAACCATCGAATAGAAAGCCTCTCTAGGTGGGAACTCCGTTTCCTTGAAGACTTCCTGTCCAGTGACCTGCTCGTAGGGGTAGTGGCCTTTCTGGGTTAGCAGGTTCATTAAGGTGTCCATGTCGGGTTGGGTAGTAGAAGTGTTGGTTGTAGCGGTTGAAGTGCTAGGCTCGCAGTCCGTTATGGAGTGGGTTGAAAACAGTTCGCGTAGAGAAGATCGTTCTAGACCGGCTCGGAGAATGGGGAAAGTACCACCCGCATTCTTCAGGTTCGTGATGAGCGTCGCCAAGGACGTGGCCAAGAAGTTCAGGCTGTCGATGAACCTGAGCGTGACGACGAGATTTATCTTGGGTGCGTTGGGGAGAGGGTGCGTTGGGGAGAGGGTGGGTTCAGGTTCACCAACATGCTCTGGAATCGCTCCGCATTCCTGGCAATGACGTCGACGCTTCTAGGGTGTTTACGCTGAATCTTGGGAATCTCAACCGCTGGCTCGGGTTCAGGGCAAAGCATTCCGTGCGATGTTTGCGGAGGGTGATTTCCATGGTGAGCCCCGAGAAGCAGTACCAGCAGAAAAACATTTTGTGATGACCGACACCGGTGAACCGAAAGAATCCGTCGAAGTCCATTATTGCGCAGTAGTGGAAATTAGGGCTGCTATCATCGTCGTCCTCGGCCAGAAACAGCAAGTCGATCACCAGACGACTGATCACGCACTTGCACACTCGGATGGGATGAAGTCCGAATTCCGTGGAGAAGGCAATGACGTTGATGGCGAGAACGCTGTTCTTGGCTTCGAACTCGTCGATCTTACTGAGCTTCAATGGGTACCGAAGCATCGAGTGGTCGACGGTATCCATCTACTAGGTGTATTGCTGAGGATCCACAACGAAGCTGCGGTGAATCGCCGCCAACACGGAGTATAGGAAGCAGCAGCAGGTATCGAACTGGAGCTTCTTCCTCAGCTGTACCGGGAGGGGCACGTAGGAGGACGCGCGGGAGGGGTCGTACTTCCCCACCTTAATCCAGAGTTTCATCATGGCCTCGACGACCCAGCCGCTGCCCTTCTCCGCGAAGGCATCGATGGTGTGATACATCTTCTCGTAGGCTTGTTCGAGTAAGGTGGGAACGCGTGAGCTTAGGGAGCGTTTACTTAGAAGCTCCCGAACCCAATTGAATCAAGCAATTATTTTGCGGCGCAATGAGAATTGGTAAAAAAAGAAGCCTCCTGCCAGGCAAATGAGAAGGGCACAAGTTCATACAATGCAAATTCATAAAATTTTCGGCAAATTTATTGTTGTCTTGATCACGTAGACAAATAAACCAACAAATTATGATTACAGACATGTTAAAACAACCTGTGCAACCTTAAAACAACATATAGTTACTATTTAAAACCCCCAAACCCCACAAAAACCGTCCAACAACTTGGA
>JAHWFP010224906.1:0-13405 GCA_023313725.1 Lithobius niger | reverse complement strand
TGATTTTAAGGCCACAATAATTGTAGGCATTTAACGCCTATGATGTAAACTAGGGTGGGTTGAAAAAGATTTGGGGTTGGCGATTTTCTATTTCCAGTTGTCTAGTGCAAAAAAATTAACTCTCTCTTTACATATAAATTGTATGCTCTAGCATTCACGAACCTAAAAGCATTTTAAACTAGTTTAAAATAAAAGTGTGATAATATTTTATTTGATTTGTTCCGAGACCACGATACGTAGCTTCAATTACGAAGAATTTTTCTATTGGCCTGTATTGTGTTTAGTTTTAAAAAGAAACTGAAACAAATGCGTTATTACTATTCCTTTTGATATGTAATAACAATCTAAATTTTAAGCCAAAAACTAATTATTTCACTGTAAGTATGGATCCTTTTAATAGTCTCAGACAATTTAAATGCAATATTGTCAAAATATATTTTAAACTAGGCATAATAGCATCTATGCGTATTTAGCCATTTGACTTATTGACTTAAAATGGTATAAACACTTTACGTTCGTCGGAGAGGTAGAAAATACAATGCCAAAGCAACCAATGTTTAGTGGGTTTATGCATCATTGAAGAATTACACTTTTTTTTGTTGTAATACAGCGTGTCCATAAAGTATTCATATAGTTTTAAAAATCAAGAAGAAATACTATTTATCCAATAAAGCAAGGCATTACACCAATAGAAAAAATGATATTTAAAGTTTTTTTTTCATTCACCATATCTAGATATCTCAATCTGAAAAACCGCATGGACAAGCGAACACGAACGAAACAGCCAAAAACAGAACGTGTAGTGAGCCCTAATGGCACGACAGTTATTCGCCCATTTTTTTTTTTGCAGAGAGGACCATTAACGGGTAAAACCAGGGAGCTTGGATTACATGTAGCTTTGATAGGGGGGACCCACTTACTATTACGCTGTACCGCGAGAAGCCGTGCGAGATTTTGGTAGCTGCTTTGCAAACTTCAAACGCGTCTGACGTTTCTGCTCCCATTTTTCGCGCCATTTTACAGATTCTTGCATCTCATTGGCTTTTGCTTTTTCCGATGAATCAACACAAAATTGGACTAACAAACGGACGAGTACGCATCATCAAACGTAAGCCGGACCGCTCCAATTGCTTAAATTGTTTTAAAGTGTAATAACCTACCAGCACAATCGACAATGCGACTGAAAATCGCAACGTTTGTTATCAGAAGGAGAGCACCATCACAAGCGACATCGTAAACACATGCCATTGTTTTGGTTTCAACGCAACTACGTCAGCTATTCTCATCTCGGGTGATCTGGTAAGAATATTTCGTTTTGTTTTAATAATGTGTAATTTAACGTTCAGCAAAGATTGACCGATCACATATTTCATAATTATTCATTAATTTCGTTAAAAACTACTCGCTAGTTAAAACAAACCTTTTTGTTGGTTTCGAAAAACCAAGCGTCGTCTGCTTCGAGGATTGGTTTGGGAGCAAAAACGTCACTAACTGAATCTCGCTCATGTATACATTACCACGAGAAATAGCTGTGCTATAGCTCAGACGCGTTTACCGAGTGGGGCCACCCTATCAAAGCTACGTATAAGCCAAGCTCCCTGGGTAAAACTATCTCGACATGCTCAAAAACTATGCGATACCTCAGTGTGAGGAGTTTCAACCACACTTCATCTTCCAGCAAGCCGGTGCACTGCTTTATTGTTTATTGAAGTTTTGTAGTGAGGGATAAACTCGACTACGAATTTCCAAGTCACTGGATAGGTAGAGACGGCCCAATAACTTGGCCTCCCCGTTCGCCTGACGTAATCCCTGCCTCTTGACTTCCTTTTGTATAGGTTTGTGAAAGACACTGTGTATAAGACGAAGGTTTACAGCATTGAAACACTGTGTCAACGGATAATCGCCGATATTGGGTACGAAATACATGAATTTACATAGATTATACCGATTAGACACTTTAAAAGCCACACGTGGTGCCCATATCGAGAATGGTGAATGAAAAAAAAACTTTAAATATCATTCTTTCTATTGGTGTAATGCTGTATGGAAAAAAATAGTTTTTCTTCCCTCGATTTTAAAAATTGTATGAATACTTTATGGACACCCTGTACAGAAGAATTTTAAAAAGAGATTTTTTTGATCCACTCTAATGTAATTGTACCAGTTCGATTAGTACCTCAGCCATTGTGTCTTGTATTCTATTTTTCATGCAAGCCATGCTGAGCATCATCTCAGGATGTAACTTCTTATCACATTCCTCACAAATGGCTACGAATATTCAGGAACGGTCCTTTCAACCTTCATGAAAATCCAAGATGGTGGCCCAAAATGGCATCCAAAAGTGCGGTTTACTACGACAAAACGTATGAATCTATTCGAATGAAATTTGGTAGGAATATTCTTTGAAATAGGATAAAACAAGTTAATCGGACAAAACAAGTCAAAGTAACCAATTCACTTCATTTGACCAAATCGTCTAAACAAAAAGCGTTTACACCATGGTGATTGTTATTTTTGTCGGCCCATAGCGTCAGTAAGGTGTCAGTAGTGTCGGCCCGAGTAGTGCCAGTAATGTAATTGGAAAGTCTAAAACAATGGCGGCAATGAATTCAATTTGTCGGTACTTATTACTTCTGTTTTACAATGCCAACCTGCGTATCTCGGGTTGATAGATTGGACAAGGCGACCTGTTCCACTCATGAAGAAAAATGGCTGCTTTTAAGCTACTGCACTTTCTGGATTCTTGAGGGACTATGTATCATAGACTGAAAAGCCACAGAAGAGTGTCGAGAAGACGCTGTAATGCATGCAGATAAATTGCAGGTATTCATAAACACGCGGCAAGGAATGTGCTACCACTCAATTAAATGGTCTCAGTTTTAAGTGTCATTATGAGACAAAGACACATGATTGTCGACTTTTGAATTACGACAGGTGCATTTTTAAAACTTTGAAAAAATCCACTCTCATTTTTGTGAAGTTGAAAGTGGGTTACTAATGGTGTTGATTGGGGAAGGACAGCTGCATTCAAAGTGTGGAATATCCTATAATCAGGATAGTCTGGTTATATAGAATATCTAATGCTAATTGTACAGTATCCTATAGTCTTAGTGTTTTGTAGTGTGTGACTGGTAATTTTTATTACAATGACACTAACACATGGCAAAAGACAATTACTTTCCTGGCTTTACCTTCTTTCCTCTCAAGAAATAATAAAATATGTGACAGCATACTCTAAAAGTTGTGAATACACACAAACCGATAGAAGAACCCAACCTTCCACCGATGTCACAAACGAGTGTAATTAGAGAATATGCCGATTCTGGATAGCCAGGATTCCGATAGCCAGGATAGTCTAATTGTAGAATATGTAGTGCTAATTGTAGAATGTCCAATACTCTTACTGTTTTGTAGTGTGTGACTGGTGATATTTACTACAAAGACAGTAACGTATGTTAAAATACTATTACTTTACTGGCTTTACCGTTTTTTTGTCTTTTAAAAATTAATAAAATTTTAGAGAGCATGTTCTCTAAAGTAGTGAATAAACACAAACCGACAGAAGATCCCAACCATCCACCGATGTCACATAAGAGTGCAACTAGAGGATATGCCGGTTCTGTTGCGTAAGACTCAATGACATTGTTACTAGCACCAAAGCTGAATGATATTCGATGAAGTTCATCTGTACTGATGGTAGTTGGGTAGATTCGTTTAACGCATGGTGGCAAACAATTGCAGTCAGTTGTGCTTCCAGGAACCATGAATAACTTCTGGTAGGTGTAGTGTGAGTGTTTGGCTTCTTGGGATGTTTTGCATGTAGGCAAATCAGTCTTAGCCATGTAGGGGAGTCTGGAAAATACAGTTTAGCTGTGAATACAATATAATTCCTCATGTAAAAAGTGAATGCACTGTTTAAAGAATAACATGTTTGACAGGAGGTGCGCTAAACATTCACATAACCTCTTCAGGCACAAGTTAACTTAGAGACCATTACTTCTTCATCGTTCGCTGGATTATACCCAGTGTTCGCTTGATTTGGAAACGAGAATGCGGACCACTGGGCTGTGACGCTTTGCTATGCCCGGGGTACGCTGAGGACCTTTCACAGAGCCTGTGGTGGCTATAGGGAATTAATTTTTCCTCATCTTCTAAAGGAGTACGCCTTGGGCACTCCTAGAATGAATAAGTTATGCTGGGACAAGTGAAACATTTTATAAACAAGTCTGTGGTACATCCTCTACAACGGGTTACTCCTTTCCATTCATGAGCCGTACATAAATGACATTATACAATAGAGGATAGAATGTGTGGAGCGAGACAGCGGAACCATCTGACAAGGGTGAATGAGATTTCCTGCAAGTTGTGACGTCAAGTAATTTTATTTTAAGGAACAGTAGTCGTTCTTGTGAAACATTTTTTATGGTGTAAAAGAGTTAACAAAATATTACTCCAAAAAATCTTTTAAAATAAATTTTTCAATTTTTACATATAGTCTAAATGGTCTATATGCAGAAAATTAACAGTTTTTCCCCTCTTCTTCGGTAACAAAGATGTGGAGGTCAATTTTTGTGACATCATTTTCGTGCGGAGTGGAAGGCTTGATGCGCTCCCAACCGAAACAATAACACCAGAAACCAAAAAGGACAAATTATTTTGTTGATTAATTCCAATCGGATATTAGTGCGATCTCCTGGAGAGGGGTGGCTGAAAAAATTACTGCAAAAACAGGGGAGGGAGAAGGTAAATGCGCAAGGATTGAACGAAGGGAAATGTGCAAGCATTGAATGAAGGTAAATGAGCAAGGAAGGATTGAATGAAGGTAAATGCATAAGGATTGAATGAAGATAAACGTGCAAGGACCGAATGATAGTGAATGTGTAAGGATTGAATGAAGGTAAACGTGCAAGGATTGAATGAAGGTAATCGGACAAGGATTGAATGAAGCTAACTGTGCAATGATTGAATGAAGGTAAATGCACAATGACTAAATGAAGGTAAACGCACAAGGGTTGAATGAAGGTAAACGTGCAAGGATTAAATGAAGGTAAACGCACAAGGATTGAATTAAGGTAAATGCACAAGGATTAAATGAAGGTAAATGCACAAGGATTGAATGAAGGTAAACGTGTAAGGACTGAATGAAGGTAAACGTGAAAGGATTAAATGAAGGTAAACACTCAAGGCTTGAATGAAGGTAAATGCACAAGAATTGAAAGGAGGTAAATGCACGAGGATGGAATGAAGGTAAACTTGCAAGAATTGAATGAAGATAAATGAGCAAGGATTGAATGAAGGTAAATGCACAAGTGCTCCGTGTTTTTTTCGGTTTGGAATGCAACTCGTGATTATAGATTGTTGATCAATATTAAATAAACTAGGTTCTTTCGGTTACCATTGAGAACAAGTTAATTTGAAAAATCCCATCATGTATTCCCAAATTCAGTACTACGCTAGAATTTATGTGCCTGTATCTGTCTTTGGAGATATACGTTAACTGATAAAATATGAATTGAAAATACTGTTTCTCTATATCACTCGTTTAAATATTGCCTTTAAACAACTACGCGTGGCATTTAAGAAAAAAATAACTACTTGTCTCTATTCTTACCTGCATTTTATTTGCAGAAACAATTTTTTGTTAAGGCAATTGTCTTTGCATTTCTCATGGTTGTATGCCTCCAAACAAGGTTCTAACTGGGGGTCTAGTACTATTTCCTAAAACACAAACCAAATCATTACAAATTTCAAGTTACAAAGCATCATATGGAAATCTCCGTTTGGCCTGCTGGAATATCAGAGGTACGATTAATCAGGGCCTTCGAAAACCCCAAACCAAACTCAACCGAACTCATCCAGTCTGGAGGCAGACTGGAGTTTGCTCATGGCCATTCTGTGTGTTAACGGTACCAAACTGCCTCCAGATGGTTGAGTTTGGTTGAGTTTGGATTGGTGGTTATCGAAGGCACCCAATGAACTTTATTTATAATCAGTTTGAAAAAGTTATTGCTTGGTTGTTTTGGAATATTCATTAAAATGGAAATATATTCTTGAGGTCTCAATTTGCAATGGACAATTATATTAATGTTACATGCTACGAATAATGTGCATTCCTCAGTGTCTTCCACACGTAGACATTCCAAACAGTGTTAACTCGGTAGGTAGAAGCACGTATCTGAGGCTCTTGTTAAAATGCTAGAGTGACCCCTCCCGCTAACCAACATTTTTGAAAACGGTGCTCTACTTTATCAAGGCAGGGGTAAAAATGTGATGGAAAGCTAGTTAAAGGCAGAGCAACAGTACGATAGAAAACTTTACTATTTATCAATGCACAGGCAATATTATGGTAGAAAACATTATTATTTATCAAGGCAGAGTTAGAAATACGACAAAACATTACAATTTATCAGGCAGAGATAATTCTATGACAGAATACATTATTATTTATCAAGGCAGAGGTAATTGCACGATAGAAAACTACTATTTATGAAGGCTGAGGTAAAAAATATGGTAGAAAATATTACTATTTACGAAAGAAGATATAAAAATATGGCAGAAATCAGTACTATTTATCAAGGCACAGGTGAAAATACGCCAGAAAACAACACAGTTGGGGCTAAAAGCATAAAAAGCATGAAAGAACATAAAACCACCAAACTAACATACCAATCTGCAGGAAGATGCATTAGAATGCTCTGTGGGACATAAACAGACCGAAATACTGATAGTGGTGGGAGAATTGGAGAACCATTGGTCCTGCTGTAGATTAATGTGTCCTTCTCTTTACACCCTCAAAGGTAGGTGGTTGCTGTGTTATTTAGTATTTTTATGCATTTGCACGCTTAAAAATAACATTGGGAATGTTATATTGTATTTTGACTCAATACAATATAATGCTCAGAGGGTAGGGGGCCCGAAATTCGTGATGAGAAATTTTTTTTAGGTAAATGTAAAACCATTTTCGAAAAAAGTAAGGGAGGGGATGGCTAAAAACTTTTCCAAATAAAACTGAACTGAAATAGAACTTCCACCTAATATTTAGGTTGTTATTTTCTGATGGCTGCAGTTTACTGCTTATGTTGGAAACGCTCATTTAAAAATATACAAAGCATGCTAGTAACAGAATGTGTGTTGCCTGCTGTTCTCCTCTCAGCCACGAGACTTCGGAGGAAAGACAATTAGTTAGTTATCTTTCCTCCAAGCACGTGACTGGTCCCGAAATTGAGGGCAAAAACAACCCTAAGATACTATAAATCAAGGGAGAAAAAATAATAATGGAGTATGTCGATTTCAAATGTGGAAGCTTTTTACCAGTAACACGTCAGATTGTTTTGGACGAAACTGAGTAAAAGGTTTCATATTTCGATGTTCCATTTTTTATAAGCATTTTGCTGCTTTAAAACATGGACTTTTTTGCAATAATACTTCTAGGCCTAGTCCTTCTGGGATAAAACTGAGAAACAGATTTCACTATTTTTCACCTTTCGATAGCCGAGTAAAAAAAAAAAATTTCTGCCTCTGGCTGGGAGCACACAGCATTTCATCGTCGCAAAGAAAACCTCTAAAAAACAACATGATTTAGTCACAATTAACTTTTTCCGAAACCTGCCATCCTGAAGAACGAATAAGAAAAATTACTAAAATGTGCTAGACAGTTTGTTGCAAATGTGCTCACTGGAAGCCAGAACATAGCTGAAAAAGACGCTAAAATAATGTAAAATGCTTCGGCTTCCGGGACTGTGCCCCGGACCCCGCCGGAGGAGCTTTCAGCGCTCCCCCAGACCCCCTAAAGAGCGACTGTCTTCCCTAGCAACACTTTCCATTGAAAGTAAAATTGCTAGGGAGAGTGACTTTTGATACACAACTGGGCTAGTCAAAAGGCTAGAATAATTGCGAAGCTATGAATTTAATGTAAGAAGTGCTCACATAAAATGCATATGGAATTAGATGCTTAAAACTTCTTACAGTAGCTAATAATAAATTTATATGTAAATCACAGTTGCGGTCCCAACAGTATTGATTCTTGTTGGAGGGGGGGGGCAACATTTTGCCATTGCACCCCCCTTGGAAAAGTATAGCTGAGGCACTGTCAATATGTACAGAGGGAAGGAAAAAGTTAAAGGGTTTCAAAGGGTTTAACGAGCGTTAACCACTCCTGGTCATCTGCCCGAAGCCCTAAGGCCCTATGTCTGCAACAGCCAGATTTCCAGGCGGTCACCCACCCAAGTATCAATCCAGCCCAATGCTGCTTAAGTTTGGTCTACTAACAATGACCAAATACAACAATTAGGAATTGCTGTATTGTTATGGTCACTTCAATGCAATGGAACACAACAATACCGCAAATCTTAATTGTTGTATTTGAACATTTTTAGCAGACCAAACTTTTTGCTCCCCTCTGTACAAATTTGAGCATAAAAATTGATAGTTTTCGTGTTATCTTTTTTCTTTATTTGAGCCTATTGGTCTCGCACCATGCGCTCACGATAAACATAGTTAAACACTACTACAAACTAGGTCAAACACTAACACACATATGCCATAACTCAACTCAACTACACCCACTAGCAAACCCCAGAGACCAGCCTCCGGGCTGGTAAGAAAACTGTCAACACTCAAAACGACCCGTCGCCCTACAAAACCTGATAACAGCACGTAAAGTGCGACGAGTGCTGACATTGTCTGGATGGACCACAAGAGCAGCGCTGTTCCCCCCTAAAAGTGGTGGCCGCCTGAGCCCATCCCATAGAGTACATTCAAACAGATAATGACTCACTGTCTCCTCCTTCCCACACATACAGAACGGCGTGGTCCTCCAACCGAGCCTATGCATGTGGGCACCCAACAACACATGACCTGTTCACAGATAGGACAGCAGTCCAGCTCTCGACGAGGAAGCCCTGCAAGTGTGCTACCCGACACTACCTCCGGATGGATACCAAACAGTGTCCTCCCCACAGCACCATCCCATCATCCTTACATCCAAAAAGATTGCTACAGCAAAATTACCATGCAACCACGCCTCTCTTATGCCGGATTCCAAAAAAAAGTACTGCATCCTGTGTACTCCTACTTTTTCGAAAGCCAAATTGAGCTTCAAACAAGTTACCCGAATTTTCTATGGACCAAACTAACCTACGAGCGAAAATTCTTTCGTACAATTTCCTTGCACAGGAGAGGAGACAGATTGGTCTATAACTAATTACAGAAGTCAGAATCTTACCCCTACCAAGTACCGGAGTTAGGACTGAAAAGAGCCACGTAGGTGGGATTGGGCCTCCCTCCAAGAGACCTTGAAAAAAGGAAAGTAACTCAGTTCAAGCCTCTCCGCTGAGAGACTTCAATTGCCCATAACTGATCTGATCAATACCCGGCGCACTGTTCAAAGAGCAGCAGCATTTAACTCTCCAATGGTAAGGGGCACTTCTGACTGCAAGCCGAGACCTTGCTCGCCAGCAAGTGGGGGAGGCCCTTTAGGAGAGTCAAACACTCGAGAAAAGTTGAGGTTAAAAGCCTCTGCCATTTGAAAAACCCGTAGAACCTCACCCTTCTCTCCTAAAACCCATGATGTCGACATGCGTGAGTCTTGCGGGTGCACAAGACCCGAAACTTTAGACGGTGGCAGCCCCGCAGATATTTTCTCACAGAGTCTCTGACCATATTGAGCCTTTTCTTGGCAGAGGATATATCTTGACTCATTAGCAATACCAGTGAACTCTAACCATCATTGGTCCGATGGGGCCCGGCAGTAGCGCTGCCATGCCCTGCGACGATCACAAACCGCTCTCGAGCATGCACCCGTCCACCACAAAGAGCGGGATGCACGTACACTAAAATGTGGTGTACGAACCACTCTCTTTTCGACCCATTGTGCTGTCCAAGACCCAAAGGTTCTTGAGCTAACAATAGGCCGTTTCTTCAAGTTTCCCCTACACCTTCCACTGTCAGCAAACACCAGAGTAAAGAGGGAGCGAAGGGCAATTGGCAGGTGATCACCACCCCTAAGATCCTGTGAAACCTCAAACGAAAATAGATGCGAGACTGAACTGGAACTTAAAAAAATATCCAAGACCGATTCTTCGACTACTTCACCATACCTTCTAATAAACGTTGGTGACCCGTCATGCACCACCTCAAGTCCTAACTCTTCCAACGTGTCTGCAAGGAAGCGCCCTCTGGTGTCACAGTGAAGGATCCCCCAGAGCCAGTGATGAGCATTAAAATCCCCGCCTATCACCACCGGCTGTGGGAGAGCTCGAACCCAAGACACCCAATTCCCCTTAGTCATGCGACCCACCACATATACAAATCCAATTGTGAGCCACATTTTGTTCCACCACAACCTGACAACACATGAATCCCTCACAGATTGGCTGCACAAACAGTAAAAAGGGTGTTTCAGCTCTAACATACACCCTAACATTCGAAACTCGTGGACCTGCAATGCCGCTAAAATTGTGTTACTGCGGTTTTAAACAATGATATTCAACACGGATGGAAGCGACTTTCAACAATAGAGAATTCCTCCGCCTTCAGTGACGTCTTTCTTTCTTTCTTTATTCTTTATTTGAGCCTATTGGTCTCGCACCATGCGCTCACGATAAACATAATTAAACACTACTACAAACTAGGTCAACCACTAACACACATATGCCATAACGCAACTCAACTACACCCACTAGCAAACCCCAGTGACGTCTGTTCTTATTACAACAATGAAAAAGTCTGCATTGTCATCAGGCCACTTGAACCTCGTTGTGGTCAGGTTCACACCAGTGGCAGCATATTGCGAAGCCACGGCACGGTCAGTTGTGCTAGTGGTTAAGGATGCGTTTATGCAACGAGACCTTCTCGCTAGCCGAAGAACAAAGTGGAAATTAACCATTTTAAACATTGGTACAACATTGTTGTCATTTCACGCTATTTCCAAATTTGCTATTCTCGTTGAAAAAACAGCTTCTAGCAGTGATCAAACGACGGTAGAATAAATAGCTACTCGCAGCGAGATTTCAAAATCCAACATGGCGTCCATTTTGGGGTTATCGGATCGAAGACAAACCATGCCGGCATTCTGAAATCTGTCCGTCGTCTTGTACTGCAGCAAAAATTGTTTTCTAGTTGTCATAAATCGACGCTGTCATGTAGCACGCATCGTACGTCGTGTCGCGAAGCACGAGGAGGAGATTTACGTCCGTGTTGTTGCCATGGTTACTAAGTATAGACAACGTGAAAGCCACATGCTCCGATAAAGGCGAGAAGCAGCCAGCATAATTAGTATTAACCAAGTAAAAGCTGGTAAGCGAGAAAACTGTCGTTGCGTAAACCCGACCTAAGAGTTAATTCGTTCTATAGTAGTGTATAGTGCACTGTAGCGTAATATGTAGTGTATGTGTAGTGTGTGATGTAGTGTATAGTGTAATGTGAGATAGGACAGATGGCCAGCGAAGACTACCGTCCTGTAAAATAAACCCAAACAGAAACCTCGATACAGTGCGATCAATTTTTATGCCCGAAGGTGTACAGTGGGAAAGAGATTAGAGCTCCTAACCCCTGAAAAGTAAGAGGCTGCTGTAAACGTGTGAATTAAAGTAACAGGAATACTCAATTACCCCAACATGCACTGGTTAACTTCCTCCTGAATCGATACTTTATTTATTGGAGTTTAACAGAATGTTGACCACCTGGAGAGAAGCATTTCGTGAAGGAATTAACTATCATTGCAATGACAACCTGGCAGTTTAAAAGAAACCAACAGGATGGAAAAAATCTCTGTTACCCAGTTCCGTTTGATGTTGGTAAGATCCTATGAATCACCAGTTAATTGGACTTTAGCAGAGAAAAGCCCCATCTATCTGTCATGTGCTCTGGTTTTGGAAATTTCGTCTTTATCTGTTTCAGTACGTTTCGACTTGTCTGAGTACAGCGTTTCAGACTGATAAACGTAATTTTTGCCCAAGTGACTTATAAATTTCGTAAAAAGCAGTTAGTTGATGGCTTTTTTTAGGCTTGATTCAGTTTTTCACGAGTAGCAAATTAGATTATACTCTTATTCTTTTTAGAATTGGAACAAATATTATGGTCCTTTCTGCAAAAAAGCAAGGCAATTGTTGACTGTCTGGCATAATTTGCCTGAATTAATTATTCCAATCTTCTCATCCTCTTCTGTACTACTTCAGTAGTTAATTTTTTTTGTGTGAGAAAAGTTGGCTTTGATTGTATTCTAAGGATATCCAGGTAATATGAGTACTTTTTCCATTCTGTGGTAGCGTTATGTTGCCACCACATGTTCACGATAGTGCTATACCTGCGTGTGGCACTTTTGTTGTTGTTGTTGTTTTGAACTAATTATTTACTAATTAATTTCAAAGTACAGAGAAAGCCAAGTAAAGCCGAATGTGTGAAGAACTTTTTCAGTAGGGCACAGCGTAATTATTAAATCTAAGACATTTAGTGCCTTACCTTCTAAACTAGTTAGTCTTCCTCTAGAACATGCAATTTCATGCAAACTTTACAAACTCCACTAAACCAACCAAACTGCGGGCATTAAGAGACTGGTCATTATATATGTCTGGGAGATGAAACACTTTAATGTGTTTCATCCAAATTTTCGATGACCCACCTTCCAATCCCTATAAAAAACGAACCTCCCCCCCACAAGCAAGATCCAAAAATAATCTGTTCCCTAACGCAAAAAGTAAGATTTTCTTGTGCCTTTTCACTTTAAGTATAGGTGATTTCCTCTGGACTACTTAAAAAATTGGCATCTCGCATCCAGAAGTAACCAACTGTGTGGAAAACGAGGCTTGACTCAAAGTTTGTTTTTGAACCATTTAAAGAAGTATTTTTGAAACTACTTTAAGACCGAGATTCATGATTCACCGTGAGACTAACTTTTGATGTAAGGTTGCATATTGGTACTACAGAGACACTTAGTGTCGGTATGTCCATGCCGCTCATAACATTAAAAATACCTTATAATGTGTTTTACAGAACTACTCACCGGATGACACTAGAAACAAAGTCTTCTTCGAAATCCTATAAAAAATTACATGACGGCAGGTCAAGTGGACTTGCCCAACCGAAGCTACTGCGTTTTTGGAAATTTTGTCTGCTGAAAGTGTTATTTTTGAGGTCCAAAAATTACTTTTCCTCCAGTTTGGTCAGTGGTTTTCTTTTGTGATCCCTCGGCAGGGAGCCACCCCTCCAATTTCCTCTGGCTCCGAGAGATAAATTATGAACAAATCTGGTAGTAGCAAATCTGGTACTTAAAATTTCTGCACAATTATTATAGACGTCCAGGATCATAGACATTGATAGCAAGCCACGTGACTTCAGGTAACAGAATTTGTTTTTTTTTTTATCTCTTATTAAGAGCTTACCTTGATGTTGTACATGACCTGATGCA
>JAHWFP010224902.1:0-23444 GCA_023313725.1 Lithobius niger | reverse complement strand
TTGCCTGTGATCCTATGATTCTGCTCCGAATGCCACTTTTTTTTTTTGGCGTTGTCATTGGTTTAAGATTCTCTGGTTCTCCCCAACTTCCCATTTTACACCAATTATTCTATACGCGCAGTTCAGAAGTTAATAACATGATGCTCTTGAAAGGATATGTCAAGGACAGCCATTTCCACATGTTCAAACGGCCTCGGAGCCATTGATATACACAATCAAACCTCGGTGCAGACTGCCTGTATGTTCGGATGCAGACTTTCTGTTCTCTCTTTATACGAAAAACTAGCATCGTACCCGGCTTCGCCCGGGGATTTGTTTGACCCGTGGTTGTTTCCCAGTATTTGCTCGGTGCTGCCTTTCCGTCAATCGTCTCCCTCCGCAAAGCAATGTCGTAATCAAATAGTGGCTCTATAACATAAGAACTACCCCACCAACGGGCACTCCCCGTTCAGGCCCCTCCCCACTTCCAGTAGCGTGCGAAAAATAACTGTCCTTCGTACATGACGTCATTTAAGACATGCCTTTGCGATGACCGCGCAGAGAAAATTGTTATTCGAGGAAACAATGTGCCAATTTCAACTGCTTTTCAGGGCAACAACGTCCCAGTTTCAACTTCAAGCCAAAGAATTGACACACTCGCACGTTTTCATTGTGGGGGTCGTCGTTGCGGTTGCTTCATTTCTGCTGTGAGACTTTGGTTTATAATGTAAGATAGCCCTCGTTTTGCTATTATTTTCTAAGATCACCCATGTGCTAAATTCTGAGGAGGTCTCTCAAATACGCAGCAAGTTTCAAGTTCGCTCGTTTTGTTTGTTCCCATGTGCATTTGCATGCTATTCGCTTTTGCAGATTCACTCTCTGCTTCCACGTTCTCGCTGCCTGTAATTCAATTGGTTGGCGGTTAGCCTCAGCTGACTTCGCCCAAGGCTCATAACTTCCGTATAATCGAGTCAGGGACAAAGTTGGCAACAGATGGCACTGCTCCAATCCTACTTAACGAACAGGAAACGAATTGAATAATTGAACTCTCAAAAGCTAATGATAGAAAAGAAGAAAACGCTACTAGATGGCACCTGACCCCACCCAATTTCAAAATTGATTGAATATACTATAGGAACGGTGCAAATTGAAATTCCCGGCAAAATGCTGTGCACCGCTACTGCATATGCGCCCAGAAAAATTAGGGAATTTAGTGGTTGGACTGACGGGTGACGAGCGTAAGGGCGCGTTTATACAACGACTCGTCTTTGCATTCTCGCAGCTAGAAGCTAGAAATCATCTGAAATTCCAACATGGCGGCGATTTTACATCTGACGACTCTCGATAATGCGAGTTCGGAAATGACTGGGTAAATTACTTTGCCAAGGGTTCTTTACCTTACTGTAACGGATTATAAGACGCCAATAATTTTACTCAAACGATGTAGGATTTAGCTAATCCTGGTAGCGTTGTTACCACGGCAACGACAGATTTGCCATCGCGATTAAATTCTAGTTGCGAGAATGCAAGGGCGAGTCGTTGCGTAAACGCGCCCTTACTGTCACATATTTACTGGCCGGGAGAGCGAAGCGAGAAGCCCATCTTTGCTCTGGCCCAACAAGTTTCAGCTGTGTCAGCGCGTCTGTCTTTCTATTTGTCGGCCTGCGTATCTATCCGTGTCAAGCAACTTGACATACCGTCGGAATTAATTGAAACACAATAAGTAAAGGCTGAATGTTTTACGTTTGTTTTTGTGTTTACGTTTGTTTCTGAGTTACAGGTTACCTAACCTGTAACTCAAAAACAATGAAACCTAGGAAGCTAAAATGTGACGTAAAAGACTTTGGGACACATGATGATTATCTTGTATACCTTTGGATTTTTCGTTCAGTTTTCAGCTTTATTTTAAGTCCATGTTTCACATGCTTAAGTTTCTTAAGTTGGCACGGCTGCATTTCCTTACTGTTAAATAAACTCGCACTATCACTGACTGGCTCTCACAGGCAAGATTTAGCTTACAAAGAAAAGCACCGCCTGCCAATTCTGCTGTGGGCTTCACTGCATTGTCTTTTAAATTCTTGAAAACAGCTTTGGTACAGCGTTTGCAATGGGTTACCTTATACCTGACATTTATTGAAATTACTCAACGATTGGGGTGAAGGAGATACGTCGGTATTTAACAAGTAACCAACCAAGAATAAATTGATGATTAGTGGATATTCAATCAATCAATGTCAATTACGCTAGACGTAGACAAATGCACTCTCATATTTTTACCATTACAAAGCCAGTCACGAGTAGGGTTGTCACAGTCAGAGTACAGAAATGTTTTTACGACATTTAGCCATTTTTTAAACTCTCCAACCGGTTCGCTCAAATATTTCTTAAACTTCGCATCTCTAATAATATAGTAATACACTGCAGTATGGGAATTTATTACACCTTCTTCCCTTAACCCTTTCATGCCCGAATTTAATTCTGGTGACTTTAGGTCGGTCGTGGGATTCGAGCCGGCATTCGCTTGGTTTAGAGACGAGGATGCTCACCACTTGGCTGTTGCTGATCGCTTTGCTCGCGGTCCCCAGAGTTCCCCCACAAAGCTCGTGGCGTGCATGGGACTTACTTTTTCCTCCGTCTTGCAGCTGTAGCCATTTGGTTACAACGGACATGCAACGATTAAAAAGTAAACAAGAAAACAATAAATGTAGAAAAATTTGAATTTTTTGGGGAAAAAAGCACTAGCTTAAATGTAAAAAAAAATATATATGCCCAGAAAGATGCACGACAAAGTACACTATTATGCGTGGCGTATATTGCGTCCTGGAAGTATTTTATGAGCCGCTACGTCTTCCTGGAGGGGGCGGCTTTAATCGACGGCCGCTATTGTGTTTGTAACCATCTTGGATATCAACAAGGCACTCTGCTGCCAAAAACGTACAATCATGGTACAATCGATTATCTGTGTTCGTTCTGCGGCGAACTCAAGATAGGCCGCGCACACTTTAAGTGTGACGTTTAGGAGCATGCTCTACTTCATTATCAAGCTTAAAGGATAAAACGTAAGGGCTTTTAAGTAGTAATAAATAATAGGAAACAGACAGCCATTGGGTCTATTGTAGGTGGAACGAATAGAAATTTATTTGAAATTTGAACTTACCTTCATTTTAATGGCCCTACCACACAAGTTAACTCCCCTTAAAAATCTGGGTGCAATATTCATCGAACTTAGTTTGGTCTTTTTTGTGTTTTGGTGTGAAGCTCTTTGCTAGCCTTTTTCACATTTTAGCTTTTTTTTTTAAAGTAAATCTAAACTACGAACCATATTAATTTTAACAGGGTTTCGTTTGCTCTCTCATTTAGCTTCTAGTTCGTTGTTTGCAGCCTCTTTCCGCATCCCAACCTAAAGGCTGGCGCCATCGCCGCCGCCAATAAATCTTGCATTGTGTATAATTAATTACTGCAAACTAACTTTACTAGATTAAGAATATTAATAGTAAAACATTATTGTTTTTTTTTATTTAAGGGAGCCTAACTCAAGCAGGAGTAACCTACCCGCCTAAAGCCGACGAGAGGGACAATTTAGCTGGAGAAATCCAATAGGAAAAACGAGGAACTTCGACATGAGGACGAAGCAACACAGGGCCCTACTTATCCTGAAAATGCCAGGAAGTGGCTGAGGCCAGGATCTATCCTTCCGAACAGGAAATGGTCGTGTTACCTGTCACCGCACCTGACTTACCCGCCACCCCACCTGATTCCCCCCCCCCCTCCCCCAACAATCATCAGTAACGATAGTTTTTAACAATAATCAAAAGACTCAAACGGCTGACGATGTCGCTGCTGGTATAAAACTTACTTTCTTTCTTTCTTCATTGGCCCTAGAAGCCTATATGATATTCGCTCATGGTAAAAACTAGCACACAGACCCCTATACCACAACACTAGGACACAACCACAAAACTTAAGTTGCCTCCGACGACAAATGTGAAGAGCACACCTCTGTCACATATTGCAACAAACACAAGCTATTACAACGGATCAAAAGATGTGAGCTTGCGTGTGAAGACAGCATTTAAATAATTCTATGGCTTTCACAACTTTTAGGCCTAATTTTTAGCTGCAGTTTTAATTTCGTAAGCAGGAACAGCAGAGAATTGCGTTAGAGAGTATTAGAGTATTCATTCTTCATGCAATATTGGTTTGAGAGTTCAATTACCATAGTAACCGGGAATGTCGATAATATATTTTTTAATTAATTTCTTTGAGCCTAAAGTCAACCGAAGCAATTTAATGCTTGTGTGGCTGAACCGGCTCGAACATTACCAAACTTTTTTGAGAGAAGAAACATCTGGTAAAGGGAGGGGTCAGCACGGGAATTTGAACCATAGACGTAGAACTTATTTCAACCCAGTTGGCGAAGGCCGCTAGGAATTAAAACAGCTTCTGTTGAATTACGTGTTGAAAATCCGAAACATAAATAGACGAAAAATTTAATAAACCGATCCTGAAATGTATAAACACTTAAATAACAGTTGCTTATTAACACATCAAGTGGGCCGAGTATTCTCGAACAGCAGTTTTTTTTTTAATTTAAGCTTCCCAAGGGCCTAAATGCTTTGTGTAAGTTCCAATGCATTCGTTTAACTCGGTTTGGGCGTGTTTCTAAACTAGAGGGAAGAGTGAGATGGATTCCTCTTAGCCACGCCCCACAACGTCATTATGTTCACGATCAGTTTAGAAACACCACTGCCCTACTTGTCGTTCTCAACATTAAAAAAATTAGCAATAATCGCTGCCACATCTATTTTCAGCGAGAGAAATGTTATTAAGAACATAATAGAAATGCTTATTAATCTCTGTTTAATGGGATTTTGTTTCTAAATTTAGACATTTTCCATATCTCACTTCCTACAGTTTAGAAACACGACCATCTCATCTACTACTGGTGATGGCAGCCATGTTGGATCAGTAAGTGAGCGAGAAAAAACCTGCCTCACTTGCCTCAGCATCATCTCAGCTCCATGACGTCACGCTTACGTAAAGTGGGAGGAGTTTGGATCTGTCGCCTCGAGTTAAGAAACAGTTTTTCTCACTTCCCTCTAGTTTAGAAACACCACCTTTTAAGTGCCGTCAGGAGCGACATGAAAGGGAGTGTCCATGCTAATATTACTGCAGGTTCCATCTCTCGTTCATTGTCGCGACTTCATGCGGTCGAATCTGGAACCATGCACTGACTGTTACTATTTTCTCGGATTACACACGTTAAAAATACGCTATATAGGTTTTAACCTAACTGATAGATGCGGAAAAGTACCATCCAATAACGATTAATCCAGGCATGAGGTACCTCCGCTTGCAACAGTGTTCCACGAGCGTGAAGCGGTGAAGCAGATGGCTGCTGCAAGCCAAGGCCGACTGAACAGAAATCGCGTGCTTCACCTCCCGCCTCAACGCCATTTCAGGCGCGTGCGGAATACTTATGCCTTGTGTTGTAAGGTGATGCTGTGGTATAGTAAGATTCCAGCTGTGTTGAATCAACTGAGAAATGAAACCGACAGCTTTTCTCCCGGATGACCTTGTGACGAGAGCTGGAATACGAAGCAGTAGTTACAACAGGGATATTTATTCGCTCCTGGTGCCATTCATGGAAATAACGTCCGAAAAGTGGAACTAATTTAATTTTTTTTTAGGGAGGGGGTGGTTATTGAGTTCACACCGCGTACCTAACACACTGCCCGGCCCGCCTTTTTTTTCTTATATATTTGTTTTATATTTCAACCGCATCTCGATCCCCCATTCCTAAACCATTTTGCGCCCAGCTTAAGAGCCAGGCGCGCCAATTTTGGTACGCGTGCCTTGACGGCATTTGGCGGTGGCTGCTTCAGGTGCTTTGGGTATATTGGGCGGGCGAAGAGCGGTGAAAAACCCATTTGGGGTGGGTGGGTAGGTTGATTGTGGTGGTGCCAGCGCCTAGCGGCCTCTCACGTGAGGAGGATGGAGGGGGTGGGGGGAGAGCTAAAATGAACGGCTTGACAGAAAACTCTCCCTCCGTTTTTCTTCTTCCATCTAACCCCGCCCCTCCCCCCACATTCCCCGAAAAAAAAACCTCTTCGCGCGCTTTTCCTCGAGTAATGCTTAATTTTGCCTGACATTGAAATGGCCGAGTTTTAACGCCACATCAATCCAATTATGATGTACCCTCTATGGCATTTTTTTTTTTTTTTATCGAAGAAGGGGTTTAGGGTAAAGTGGCGAAAGCAGGAGTTGGAAAGAATGGATGAATGGTCATGTGGCTCGAAGAAGAGAAGGTTGAATTTTGACTTAAATCGGGGATATAGTTTTATTTACCCATCTGACTAAACCGCTGTAGTGCTCGTTAATAGAATCTCGCCCCCAAAAAATTGTTTATTTTAACTTGACTCATGTTTTAGCCAAAGCGCCCAGAAGAATGCCAGATGACGAGAGGGACAATTCAGTTGTAGAAATCCAAGGGGATAACCCAGGACCTTTGACATGCCACAATCGATATGAGCACGAGGCATAACAGGGCCCTTCTCCTCCAGGGGCTGAGGCCAGGATCGAGCATGGACCTCTCAGACAGGAAGCAGTCGCGCTAACCAATCGTCCACCTGCCCCTTTTAAGGATTCCCGCGATTCCCGCATTCCCGGGATGATTTTCGGCCTTTTGTATAAGTCATGAAAATTTTGCACAACAAAACGTGGATGTAGTCGGAAATTTTGACTACAAAATAAATAATTAAAGGGACACACCTCTCACCAATTTCGATCATTGTCCTCGAAATAGCTTTTGCGACATTCGCATAGGTTAGAGGGAATGTAGCAATTCCGTTTCTTGCGAGGGGAAAATAGAAAAATGGGTGCCTTTGCAACATTTACACGTTGTCTGAAGTAATGTTGCAAAACTGCGCATACAGGAAAGCCAACCGGGAAGAATGTTCCTTTAAACCACAATGTAAAGGTCAACGACCTGGGTGCTTACAGGAAACACTATTACGAGAAGGAAAGATAGAATACTCCACCCCCGAATGGTACTCGATCCCTGAATACTCAGCATAATAGCCGGGGTGTCCTGGATTCGATTCCCATCACGGGTTAGTCGTCTTTTCTTTCTTTCTTTCTCATATTAGTGTATCTCGTATTCTAACAAAATTATAGTCATTAATGCTTAAACAGGACGGATAGTCAAATGGCCTCGAGATGGGTTAAATAAATAAGGATTCAAATCTATTTACGTTGCCTCTTGGACCTAAAGTAAGGCTTTCCGTACAGCCGTACCCGTAAGACGCTCGAATCGGTGGTCCATGCAGAGCTGCTTTTTAACCTTGAACACATGGGGCTTCGATGGACTTGTCTTGGATCGCGTCCTTTCTTACGGGTCAGAATCCGCGTGTTTTAGTCGTCAGCTCTCCCTCTTCTCATTTGGCAATTGAAAGCGGAGTCCTGCAGGGGTCGGTCTTGGAACCCTTATTGTTTGTCATCTTTTTTTTAATGATCTCCATTGCGGGAACTTGCATTCTACACATCAGTTCAATGGATTGTCGAGGAATGGCAGTTGCCGCTCGCCATTGAAAAATGTCAGATTTTCCATTTTGGTGTCCAAAATCCCTCTGTTCCCTCTCTTAAGGGAAACACCAATTCCAAGTGTATCCGAAGTGTGTGATTTGGGGATCTGTCTCACTGCTAATCCTAACTCATGACTACAATGAAGCCTAATTGCGGCAAGGGCTTTTCGGAGACTTGCTATCGTAAATCGTTGATTCACCTCGGGGAACTTACGGATCAGAGTTTGGGCGTTTCGAGTTGTTGTGCGGCCTTTGTTGCAATATGCGAGTCTGGTGTGGTCCCCATCCCTCCTTGGTGACATTGACACGATTAAGTGGGTACAGTGGAAGTTTACAAAGGGTTTGCCTGGCTTACGGGACTTGCAGTACAGTAAATGTCAGACTGCCTGAGCGGGGAATTGAACTCACGACCTTTGAAACCAAATGCCATTGATCCATACCGACACTGCCAAAAGGGAATGTCCATAGGCAGCGCTTAACATGTCCAGCATTTGCCTTTTAGCCGTGTCAGTGTGAATGAGAGGTAGGACCTCGGCATTGGGTTTCGAAGGTCGGGGTTCAATTCCCCACTCACGTAGTCTGACATTTAAGTCCGAAACGCAACGTAAATACGATTGCATCCATATTTAATTACTCATTAATGCTGGCTGTTTGCTTTAATATTGGCTATATGCCTTCCCGGGTCTTTTCTATGTTTTGGTTTGTTTGTCTTGCTTGGCTGGTTGGTCGTCAACCAAACAGAAATAATGAAAGAAAGACCACCACAGACTTTTGCGAGTGACAGACTGGCAGTCTCTAATGTCGATTTGGAGGATTTAACCAAGCTGAAAAATGAGTAGCCTACGATAGAAATAACAACAAAGTTAAACTTGAAATGGATTTTCCTTAATCCCAGAGTGACCACGGCTGGAATGCCTGATCGCTTTTACCATTTAGCTAATGAAGCGGTTTTGCTCGTTTTAGTTATGGAGGCGACATGGCTAATCTAATTCCCCCAACCCCCTCTTAGGCCCTAAACACAACGAAAAAATGTTTTCTGCGCTTCGTCGAATACGCCCACAGCTTTCAGACACTGCCAAGCTTAATCCCGCATTAATTCTGGCTTAAGTGCATCCGTGAGCAGGCTATATATTTCATTAAATACCCGTCTAAATTCAACTGAATAACTTGAACAACGAGTGCAAGAGGGATGCTTTAAAGTAGAAATAATGCAATAAATAACATTTAGATAAGTAAACTAATAAACAATCTTTTTTCCTGTACGATTTCAATTAAATTTCTGGGATTCACGCTCGAAAACTTCAGCAAAACAATTAAAAATAGTATAATCACACTGTACTTTATTAAACTGTAAATGGCAACTGTTAAAGAGTTATAAGCTCAGTGTACTAATGTACTACATTCGGTGCTCTTCCACTGCTACACTCTAGGTACCTTTGAGTTAAAACTAGTCTTGAATCATCAACAGCGTTACGTAATAAATGTTTGAACGCCCCACTTGCATAACACTGAAGCTTTCTTCAATGGTCGTATAAACTCAGAAGGCCTTGACATACGAAATACATTCAGTACTCAACTGGTAGATGAAGAAAACGAATCCGCAGGTGAGAAGAAAAGTAAGCCCTTTGTAGCATCCGGCGACTGCAGTGAAGGCCATTGTGCGGTTACGCGAAAATAAACAATCTGTCGTCATGTGTCCCGGAATATGATGATAGCTGAATGTTTTTATTAATGTTTGTTCGTTTCTTTTTTTTTTTTTGTTTGTCCAGATGACCGCATATTTGCCCTCCCATAGTACTACGGGATTACTCAGTTGTCATCTCAAACTCATACTTTGTGACCTTTCGCATACTTTTATTGATTTGAAAACTGACAGGCGTATTCCAGAAATCCACTCAAGTGTGAGTGGGGCTGAACGTGAGTGTAAGGGTCAAAACGCATCTATAGAAATACCCTCAGATGCCAGGACACTCACATTTGCCCTCTCACACTCAAATTTGAGTGGATTTCTGGAATACAGCTATCAGTTCTGGACAAACTTTCAGGAGTGCCCATTCGCTCTAGGCCTAGTGAGAACCACCCCCCCCCCCCCACTACCAAACACCCACTGATACTGGTACGTGCCAAATACTGTGGTTTTATTGCATTTTGGTATATTAGTATATCAGGGTTTTTTTTTTCAACATCTCCCTGCCACCCCTAAAATGACAATGAGGAGTGGCTCCTCACCAGTGGCGTGTACACCATAGAGTCAGACTGGCAGGTGCCAGGGGCCCAACTGCGTAGGGGTCCACTCATCAATGCAAGCAAACTTTAAAGGAAAGTTTTAAAACTACTGCTGATTATATTGGGACCAAAGTTAAGATTTTACATAATTTTAAATGTGGATTTTCAAAAAAATTCTCAACCTTTGGGGGGTATTCCCCCAGACCCACCCTTTCCTTTTTGGGCAGCAGTGTAAATAATGTTCCCCCGTGCAAGGGCCCACCGTATTCTGTACACGCCACTGCTCCTCACTTATTCCCCCTTCTGGACATTGCTGCAATTTTTTATTGACGAACAAAGCGTGTAGCAGAGTGTCTCATCCTGTGCAGCTGTCTGTCTGTCCGGTGTGTCCACGTTAGTCTGGGTTCAGATGCTGTTTGTGGCCAATGGGAAAACCGAACCAGGCACGTGATGAGATATCGTCTGAACCCATACTATGTCCACATAACTGTTGAATAACCCAAGAACGAAAATAACTGCCCCAACAGCGAATGGCGGAGAAATGCTCACGGATGTGCATTATTGCTGGATTCCGAGCTGCCCCACAACCGCCCAAAGGAAAATCCCATTTAAAGAAAAAGGCTTTCAGTGGACACGAACGAAAAAACATCCAACTATGAGGCCTTTGCCGGAGCACCGTGTGACATTGTTTGAAATGCCTTTAACGCTCGCTAAATCCCTTTAACCCTTTTTTTTTTCCTTTGGTATTAATCCATTACTAGAGTAATGTTCTCAATAAAACACAAATCTAAGAGTGATGTCCCAGAAATGTGTAATTAGGTAATTACAGCCACAGGAAATTGCATGGACTCCATAATTCCGTGCCGAATTAAAGAGATATACCCTCCAGACGAGATTCGTCTCAGTTCTTCTTGATACTCCATGTCACGTACACGTCGTTGCATCATGAACCACACTTCGTCAGTAACTCACTTACAACGACAACATAAATGAAACTGTGGCACAGCATAACATTTATTTCGGTTCGCAATTTGCCAGAGGGTCAACTGATGAAGCCACCTGTCGTTTCGTGCCACGTGACCAGCTCCTGTATGCCGTATCTCTAACGAAGTTTCAGTTTTAGCTTTCAGTTTCAATTGCTGCTTATTTATTTGATACTTGAAAATGTATTGACAGACGTTCACCCACTTCAAAACTCTTGTTTCTTATTGCGAAATGTATGAAACGATAATCCACACTTGCAATGGGTTACATTTCATAAATGTAACCCATTACAAGTGTGGCTTGTCGTATTGCCAGGAAGCCCGGCAATCTCCACGAGCACACGTCACCAACGTCTCGAATTTGTCTAGAAGCAGGTACGGCGTAAAACAGTAAATATTTGACTGTTGAATGATTCCTTCCTTTGTGGGCAAGGTGAATCGGTGTAAAAAGATGTCCCCTGTTGTGGGCATGTGTCCGTCAGGTGACATCTTTTTACACCAATAAATAGTCGCTCATCCTCATAACGGCCCATCACGTTTTAATCGCGAGTGCTTATCCCACAAAATGTTCCAAGGGAGCGGACAGAGCATGATTCACCTAGCCCTTACTATAAAATTCATTTTGAAATATAATGATAAGAAAATATTCTATAATAATATTATGTATAGAGCAGCGTCATGTGACGTCATATTGGCTACAAGAGAGATAGCTGCAAGGGGCACTAGATTAAAATGGAGGGTTAAACAACGGCACTTCTAGTCAAGGCAGTGCTTTGAGAGCGGATTTCATAGGCTTAAAAAAAACGTTGTTTTCTCCAATCCCTTATGCTGCGAGGTTGTAATCGGAAAATAAAGAATCCACTTGCTTAAAAATGTCAGCAACTGTCAACAAATCGACAAAAATCATGCATTATAGGCCTAAGAAATCCACTCTTAACAGCATTGTTTTCAGTAAGATGCCCTTCTTTTCCCCCTCCAGTGACCCTTGCAGCTATCCCAGTTACTGGCTCCAGCATAGAGTTATATACAATAATACAGCGTTGTGTCACTGCCCGTGAAATTCACGTGAAATTTCAAGTTTGTCTGCTTTGTTGCTGGAACGATGTTCGATGATTCACATAGTGTACCACCTAGAAATAAATTTTATTTATAGCTCTATGCAGAGAGCGCTCATTGAAGACACTCTCTTTGTATGCACTGTCTTGGTTTTGGTATGACGTATGTGGGCACACCATACGTAATTAAAAGACCAGATTGGGAATTCTGGCTGTAGTTCTGAATCAGACGCTGATCCGAGTCCTGAACTTGGTACGCACAGCTTGACTGTGTCATCAGTCAGCAGTAGCAAACAAACTGTTGACTGTGAGTTAAATGGTCGTATATTAACGCTAAAAGTAGACACAGGTTGCAATGCTACAATTTTGCCTATAACTTAATGTTGGACCCACTTCCACTGCCATTGAGGATTTGCTTGCATGAAGTTACAAAGTCATTAAAGTAAAAGCAGCTCTTAATGGCTGCATTAAACCCTTAATGCAATAATCGCTCTGGGGAATGAACCAGCTTGATTTAACAAAAGCTGGATGACGGAGTTCCATCTTGACCTACGTCACTTCTATACCGTTCAGGACTCTGAGAGAGAGAAGACATAGCATCTGATATCAATTGGTTTCTTACAGTGACAGTTTCTAAAATTTTCCTGAACTGTTTAAACCAAAGCTAGGTACTTTCAAAGATTTTAAGGCAGAAAATCTAGCCGAAACCTAATAAACCTCGTTTCATGGAAACTATAGAATGTTTCCTTTAAGGTCGAAGCCAAGATTGACTGCTTGGTAAGGAATGGAATCTTGAAGCCCGTTAACTGTAGCTCTTCGGTAACACCCATTGTGCTTGTACACAACGCAACGGAGATGTGCACATTAGTCAGTGAATATTCAGTTACACCAGGAGCGCATTATATACACGTCTCTTATATTTATGCTACCCCTGGTTACACTTATCCCTGAACACGTTGTAGAGTATACTTTCCTGTGCCATGAGCTGACGATTTGTTTAGTAAATTGGCAGTAAACCCCAAGTAAGCACTTAGGCTGAGACACTGGGGAAAAAATTAATAAATCTATTAGTGTTAATAGCAAATTGTTTTAATTGTTATGGTATATGTGTGCGGGGAGAGTCATGGTGTATGTGTGGCGTAATTATTTGGTGGGTGTTTTGACCATTGCGACTTTTGTAACAAAGGAGGTGGGAGTGTTTCAAAACAGGTCAAAAATTTATGGACGGCCTCTCAGTAACTTATGGCGCACACTGTTCTCACAGTCACGAATTTTCTCGTCCTTTGCTTGAAACGAACCAGTGACAAGAACGATATTTGCGAGTGCGAGTGCCCTAGACACTACAAACACCATGCAGGAAGAAAAAAAAAAGAAACAGGTTGTTTGAACTTTCAATTTGAGTGTGCTCTCAACAAAGTTTGAACTCTTGCGGTTATGTTAACTAAAGGCGTGATTGAAAAGCGAAGAGATTATTACGCGTCACTGGCCCCATTACAATTACCAGTCGGAAGCATAAAATGCAATTTTGGGCCAAGTGTTTTGCATGTAAATCATGCCGAGTCGCTTGTAACGAGATTAAGCTCTGGAGGGGGCCCTGCGCCTCCTCACCCTTCGCATGCCACTAAAGCCTAGAAAAATTGAATCAGGCCTAAATTAATCTAATTAAAACGTGGGAAACAGGAAAAATGAAACAACAGCTAGGCGACGAGGCAGAAGAATCCAATCGGACTGCATTTTTGCACCGCCTGTCGTCGTGTTTTGGCTCTAGTGCCTGCATTCTCTCTCTCTCTCTCCCGAATAAACGCTTTCTGCTCATTTGTTAGGAGCGTTATAACCCACTAAAACTGCAACGATTTCCATGACCGAAACGGCCGACGTGACCGTCGCTGTCGAAATCGTCCTCAGGGCCAGTCGTTCGCAGTTGGTCGTCACAATTTGATATCCCTAAGTGGAATGACGTCACCTAACGACCGACCAAAATCTGACGACAAAACGCTACAAAAGATCGGAGTAATGAAAGATGGATCGAGGCAGATGATAACTGTAGTGTCATGCTGATGAAGTGCGCAAAAACAGTACAAAAGTTGCAACATTTGGAAGCTGTCGTACTTCGTTATCAAGCGAACAATACAAATTCAGTAATTTGCTGGGGTTAATAAAACCACATTAGGGACTGGCCATTATTTTTGGGGCGGATTTTTCACTTGTTGTAGTTGATTTGATATTTGTCCATTACTATGGAATGTGTTGTCAATCTCTACAACGTGTTTTTATTGACCCAGAGGAAACTGCTGGATTTGTATTGTTTGCTTGATAGCGAAACACGACAGCAACTTCAAAATGTTGCAATTTGTGGCATTCTTGTGCAGTTTTATCGCCTATAGACACAACAATTATCTCGTTAGGGCATTTCCCTTCCTACGTATTTGATGCAGGCAGAGGCAACTTTAAGGATATGATTAACACAGAGCCGGATTTAGGTAAAGGGTCCCAGACGGTATTGGCCACAAGCAACAACTGTTTGGGCACCCGTGCACTGGGCACCAGGTCGTGCGGCCAGTGGTCGTCGCGGCCAAAAAACATGGCGATGTACCGCGTGGCTACGTCCGTTTTTCAATGATAATTCTCGATCACATGGTGAAAAATGAACACGGAGCAAATATGGTCGCCATGTGGATGCCTGTACGCCGCCCGGGATCCCAATGGCCGCTGCGACTGGCTGGCCGCGGCGGCCAAATGTGTGGTGCTACATATGCCATAAGCATTCTCATTGGCCGCAGCGATCTGGCCGCGCGGCTAGGCTGCCGTGTGCGCGGGGGCCCTAAGTGTTAACAGTAATGGCGTCGTGACGTATTTATTGCATTGAATTAGAATAAGAATAGGAAAACGATAAGAATAGAAATAGGATGGACAATAGGGCATGCCACTTAACATTGGTCCTGCATTAAAAACTAGTACAAGGAATATCCCTCATAACACGGCAATAATATAGTATACAATATACAACTAATATACAATAAAAACAATAAACCAATATAGATCTTATGCCAACCAAATATTGTAGTAAACCAAGATAATATACTACAATACAGGGGAGCAGGCCTTCGCTTATCTTAGGTTAAGGTGGCTACTCACCACTAAGCAAATTTCCTCCGAAAAAACTTATCAAGGCAAACAGGCCTAAGACTGCCCATTTCTGGATCCTCTTTGGTCGAAAAAAAGTTGACCATTCACCCCAGCATAATACTGGATAATAAAGATGGCCAATCTGGGAGAAAAGGTACCCGGACTTTGTCTACACAGTCTAAATAATTCAAAACAATTGCTAGGGTCGAGCCACGAATAAAGCCGATGTAACGATCTACGTATTAAACAAATTTACGAGTGCTCAATTAAAGTAACACCATTTGTACGTTGGAATCGTGGTGAAGATTGGAGGAAGCCATTTTTTGGAAACAAGTTCACAGAATAGCATGGACTCTGATTCGTGAGTCTTGATCTGACCCAAATAAGGGACCGGTCATATGTATCGCTGGGGAGGGGGAGGGGGGTTGGGCAAAACAGGAGGGGGGGAGCAACATTTTTTTGCCTGTCTGGAGGGGGGGCATACATTTTAAGCTACATCGTGTATCGGGGGGGGGGTTACATTTTTAAACTTTTGTTGGAAGTGGAATCTCACCTGGTTTCAAGTTTGCTAACGCTTCGCTTACTTTCACCTTGGACTAACAACTCTGTTCGAGATGGACGATTCACCTACGGCTACCTGTAAGCTCGAGTGTGTTCCGACCTTCTGCAGCTGCGATAGCAGCGCCACCGCAAAATCCGTCAGTGGCATGTCACCTTAGACGACCTCACTCTTGTCACGCGAGTGACGAGAGTTAACAGGAAAACCGAGGAAACCCTTCGGAAATGGTTTCGATCTCCCATGACGCAAGGTCGCGCTGCCAGTCTCCTAACAGCATCGGGCGCACGGGCTGTGTACAGCGGTGAAGGTAGGTGACTCGTCCATTTCGAAGAGATTTGTTAGTCCAGGGTTTCACCAACGTAAACACTCTCAACCCTAGCACGAGACTGCGTAGATCGCCATTCAAGTCTAGGGAAGGGGTGTTTGTTCCTCGTTGTAACTTTGTTAAGTGAAACTTGGAACAATCTGTGTGAACAGCACGTATTTCAAATTTGTGCACTGACAGTTTTTGGTGTTTGTTGTCGTTCATGTAACGCCGTCTAATAAACGTAGAAGGTTTGTAGTAAACTAGTTTACAATGTAAAAGTACACTATCAGACATAAACTACCAAAAATTCGCTGCAAAATGACTCGTTTGCTTCTTTCTTTTGAGAAAAAATGTACGACTGTTAATCATGTAACTTTTTATTGCATTATTGTATTTTTATTGTTTTAAGGAAGGGATAAAACAAAACAGTACATGAGCTTTGTGGGTTAGGTACATATCATTGGAACGTAGCGAGACCGAAGGCCGAGCAAACCTCCGCTATGATGACACTCCAATGTAATCTTAGACCACGCATCACGCAAACACCACAAGGACTATCCAAACCAATCTTTGCATGCAGCAGCACGGGAGGCTGGACAAGGTTTACAAAAAAAAAATTCCGGAATCGGCCATGGGGTTGAGGAACCATCAGGGTAACAAAATTGGCCAATAGCCAAGAGCCAAAATTCAAACAACAACGAGACAGCGAGCCGTTTCTAATTGTTAAAGGCATCCTATTGTTAAACGATTGATTGTTGATGATAAAGAGGTCGGGCCATGACCCTGAATAAAATCATTATTCCGGCCTCACTAGCAGATATGTGTCTGTTAACTCTAAGCAACTAAAAGAAAATTTGGTAAGGCTGGGCTGATACCGATTACCCATTCAAAATGCCTCACCCAATTCCTTACCGTCATTTGGAATATCGGTAAAAATCGGGAACGGTATACAGATAAAATCCATATAGATCGGTAATAAAACCAAATTGACGATATTTTCACTTCTCGTCGACCGATTTTGACGTTTGAATACATCATTTTGAAGGTTTTTTTCACTAGCTTTCCAATGGTCCAAATCCCAAGCAGCTGTCTCTTATTGTTTAAATATTACAAGGCAAATTTTTACATTTTACTAAGGGATTTGGCCCAGCTACCATGGGTGATACACTGGCACATCGAGGAAAGGGATTACCATACCTGATTATAACAGCGCGAATGCAGGCGTTCCAACGTGAAATGCGTCTTTGGTGCGGAGTCTACTTGGAAAGCTTGGCGTAAGTCTCCACTCAAACCAGATACAATCCTAACAGCTGATCGCGGCCATCATTGCCAAACGGTGTTGTTGCTTCTAACACTTGAGTGTCAGCAGCTAGCAACACCCTTTAAATTGAGCTACATTTTTCAGCTGGATCGTCCGACTTCAACCAAAAATGTGGTTTACAAACAAGTTTTGTTATGATATTTCAAAACCTTTCACTGCAAATAAATCAAACCTATACAACGGAACGGGCGAAACAAAACCACGAACCGAAAAGAAGAAAAATGACCAATCAACTCGGACGAACACCGCAAAGCAAAACCACAAGGAAGGCAAGGCGAATTCAGAGCAAAGAACAAACAACCGGATGTGGCTCCTAAACCCATAACCATCAAAGCTTAAGAACGAATCGTAGATCGAGGAGGCAAGGAGAAGACCCATGTCAATTCAGGCTCTTCGTCATTACTTGCAAAGACCGGAAATCCAGAAGACTAAATTTAACAATGTAGAAAGAAACGTGCCTCTTACGTCACTCTTCCTTCACACTGTGGAAACATAAATCCCATCCCCCATGACTCCATTCAAATAGGGGAAGTGGATTTTGTCTGCCACGAGTGACAATGGCTCTAAGACAGACGGAAAGATACTGTAACACAGTGGAAAGAGGATGTATGATAGGACGAAAAATTATACCGGTCGCAGTGAACGTTCAGACAACTCCGAGCTAAAACTGGGAAACAACCACGGGCGAAACAAAACCCCGGGTGAAGCCGGGTACGACTGCTATAGTTTGTTAATAATACACGTAGAAACACTTTAGAGCATTGTATTTATTTGTTTATAGGCTTATTTTTCATTTCTTTGGCATTTGTTTTGAAGTGTCCTGGTTATAAACCAGGCAACGGCCAGGGTTGTTATTACCTCATTGAAAGTCATCCTTATTTTTGAATGAAATGTGAACTGAACACAGTCAAACAGAACACGTCTGTCTGATTGTCGTATACTCTTTCCTTCGTTTCGCTCGTTCGTTTGGGGGGGGGGGGGGAGGTGTTGTTGTTGCCATGGTGACGAATTCCCGTCGTGATAAAGGTGGTCGTTGGCTGTTCCTGATTGGATTTCAGTCCTAACTGTCACGATCTTGTTTCCTAGGGTTGTTAATTAATTACAGGAAGGATGCGATTTCAACAACTGATCTTTCCCGTTATCATCACCTCCCCCCGCTTTTGGCGGATTACTTTACTCGAAATTAAATTTCAAACTTAGGAAGCTAAAACTCAGTCTGTCACATGCTCATTTGAATAGTTATAATTAGCGCCGCAACTCCGTTATAACGAATTAAATACTCACGCTTGCGTTCGCAGAACAGGGTGATGAGTGTTAGCGAACTTCGTTGTAACGCAACGCATGCAGCGATGAGACGTTATTATTGATGACTTGGCTTGCCATAGTTTCGTAATGAAAGGCGTATAAATGTGTGATAGCCAACAAATCATATTGGACATAGGAAATGAACATGCCAGATGTGGCGGATGTAAGGATATAACATGTCGGAGACATGGGCTATCAATTTGACGGGAAAAGGCGATTAATATTCTTTGTTTATACGCTAACGTGTTTGCAGTGAGCGTAGGCCTACACGTATTGTTTACGGCAACGTATTTGTAGCGTTTATTTTACAAAATATCTTTATTTTTTCTGCTGTTGGTCAAGACGATTTGTTGCTGTGAATACGGGAGTATACAAAAAAGGATTCGAGCATACACGCAGTTGATACGCAAGCCCTTTTGTGCACGCTCAGTATATCGGTGCTATGATCACACTCCTATGTAAACTTAGCCCGCCATCACGCTAATACCACAGGGACTATCCAAACCAACCACACTTTGCATGTACTATCACTAATGCATGGACAAAATTAATCACACTAAAAAAAAAAATCCAGAATCACACATGGGGTTGAGGAACCATCAGGGTGACAAAATGGGGGGCCAAGAGACAACAGCCAAGCAACAACGAGAGAGTAGGCGCCGTGTCATTTGTTAAAGGCGTGTTTTATACAACTGATTTAACCGATTTATTGAAGAGCCTAAGCGCCGGTGCACACGTGCGTTTTTTGGACGCGCGTCTACGCTGCGGTGCCGATGCGGTGACGCAGCCAAACAATGCACACTTGTGTTTTATTAACACGCGTTGACGCTGCGAACCCGCTGCGGTGACGTATGTGCGCGTTCGGTTCCCTCGTATATAAAAAATTATAGTTCGAAACCAACGAGACGATATTGCTTTTTTCGCCTACCTCGTGAACAAAAAATATATTTTCAAACCAATGCGACGAATTTTGGTACATTGATGTACTAATTTAAGACGTACCAGGGGAATATATTACACATCCTTTATAGATTAACTAAAAAATTCGGATAAGTTCTTTAATTACTTCCCAATGAGTCTTCAATCATTTCTGCAGCAACATTTCATATTTCAGGATAATTCTTTATACTCCCCCAATAAACAATTCCACGTCTATTTCTTCGAAATTGGACGCCATTTTCGGTAACGCTTTTAAGGTAAACTACGGGTGTATGCACCACTCAAGTCACCCAAGGTACTCACAGACGCAATTACGTTTGTTTAACGCTGCGGTATACCGCTGCGTTGACGGGGGAAATTGCGGTGCCAAACGTCCGCACGAGCGGCGGGCGATAACGCAACGTCGACGCAGGTACGTGTGCTGTGCAGTACCCAACAGATGTCACGTAAACCAGACCGCAAATGCGGTACCGCAGCGTCGCCGCGCGTCCAAAAAACGCACGTGTGCACCGGCGCTAACGGCCCTGGCGGAAGGATACCTGCCGTCGGTCATGCAATCAGGCTGCGCAGTCTGATCGTAGAATTTACTATGGAGCACAAACAAAAACTCCCATGTTAACTACCGAGCTACCGAACCAGTCGTCGAGATAACTACAACGGAAACTGGAGGTAAAAAAACAAATGGCGGCTTTAATCAAAAAACCAATGCTGTTTGAGTTGATTTTCTTAGGTCAAAAAACCGCGCCTTGGTCCAATCCCTTACGGTTAGAAACATATATTAAAGGTACGTTCCTCCCAACGCCATTTTTCTCGATACCCCACATCAAGTACAGCCCCATATTTATGTTTGCTTACCCTTAGTCAATCCCTTGCTAAAAATCCGTTTTTAAACATGGCGTCTACGAGATTTTCTGTTGAATATTGGGAACTAATTTAATAGCATCTTGCGATTATATGATCCTTTGCGTGCTTACAATAACCATCTGTGTGTGTGCCTGTACTAAATTTTAATCGTTTGCTAATAAATACCATGAGATCAAAAATCTAAAAGACTAATGCGCTAAAAATTAAAATTATTTATGCCAATAGATCGCCGAAGAAAAATTATAAGATACTAGCCTACAAAATTATAAAGCGTGATGTTAAAATACGAACATCTTCCGGTCTGCAACGACACAACTTTTGGGTTCGTGCTGTTTCGTCTACTACGCTCAAGGCCAACTGAAATAGTATAGCTGTGTTCCTCGCTGCGAACACAGTTCCTTGTATTACTACACCGAGTCACGCGAAACGATGCGTTGGTAACACTGCGCAGATGTAGATCTGTGCGTAGCTGTTATAAGGCAGGAGGAATGTACCTTTAAGGTAGCAAATCGGAAGAAAAAGATTCCACTTGCGGAAAATTGTAACGGCTCCTAACAAATCCAAAATGTTGAGCATTTTAGATCCAAGAAAATCCGCTCTCACAGTAGAGCCTTGACAAACTATGCTAATGTTTTTTTTTTCTTGTACCTCCGCATATATCCAGTGCCTCTTGATGCTAACTCAATAAGGCGTTACTGTCACTACTCATCGCCTTCTGGGTAAATCCCTGAAGAGGCTGCCCCTTTAAATATTTTGTGTCACCTAACATTAAATCAAAATAATAAAAGTTGCTAACTTTTGAAGTGAAATATTTTTGCAGCCGGTGTAAAAACACGTATAGCAACTAATACGACGGAAGAAAAATTATGGAAAAAAAATCAATATTTTGATAGAAAAAATACCAAAGTTTATGGATATAACTAAGCGTGCTTGTCACAGAAGCAAGGAGCAAGGTTTACTCGTATAGTGCTGAAAAATTTGTAAGTATCTATGTTTGTAGAATATTTTGCGTGTATCATTGGTACTAGAAGTTTGCTCCTAGCAAAAAGTTATTGGAAATGACACTCCACACCCAAATATAGATTGTTTTCGAAGCAAGCAGTCTGCATTAAATCCTGCCCTTGTGATGATACAAGAAGCACTAATCTGAGAAAGAAAGAAAAGACAACTGCCCCGACTGGGACTCGAACCTAGGACTTCTTCCTGACTAGGCCGGGCGTACTGCGCTGCCAGGGCGGACAGTGGGTGCAGGCTCCAGCCGAGCTGAGGGTCCAGCCTGCACCCAGTATCCGCCCCAGTAGCACAGTGGTTAGAGCGCCCGGTCCAGACATCGGGAAGTCCTGGATTCGAGTCCCAGTTGGGGCAGTTGCCTTTTCTTTCTTTCTTTCTCAAATTAGTGTATTGTGTATCATCACAAGGCCAGTCTTTAATGCAGACTGTTTGCTTCATTTACCTTTTACCTTGTGTCTTTTATTCTTTACAGATTTTTTTTCTACATCACTTGTATAAAACTTTTACTGAAAGCTAACACCGGTAAAGCGAATAAGGTAGAAATATTCCACTATTTCCTTTAAAAACTGTACTTGGTTACTTTCCTACCCCCTTCATGAATTAATTAATGAATCCCTCAATTTGCCAACTTGACTAAAATCAGCAAATATACAGTAATAAGATTTAAAATAAGTGACTGCAGCGACTACCGAGTCGCAACCGGGTCTTCTGTACACTTCTGCCACTTCTGAAAATATTTAGGCGCACACCTCTCATCATGCACTGCAACAGCGATCTGTATTAAAAGTAGTAAAAGTAGTAATCATCACTATTGTAGGTTAAAAATGTGTCAGCTCTTATATTTTAAGCATAATTGTCAGCTTTTAGGACTAAGTTTTACCTGCCGTTTTAATTTCGTATGTAGCAGCTAACGCAGAATTGAGTTCGAGAATAGGTTTGTTCATCCATGCAACACAGTATCATTGATACTAAACTTGGCATGGTTTGATTCGTATATGCCTACTGCAAACACACAACAGCCATGTTTATGACGTCATAAATTAGTCCGAAAGGGTTTGGAAAACGAATGAATGGTATGGATGAGTTCTACTGGTCTACCTATAGAGCAGCGTCATGTGACGTCATTTTGGCTACGAGATACAATTTGTTGGGCATAGCTACAAGGTGCACTAGATTAAAATGTAAGGGGAAAAACGGCACTTCTAGTCAAGACAGTGCTTTGAGAGTGGATTTCTTAGGCTTAAAAGAACGTTGTTTTCTCCAACAACAAAAATCATGCGTTATAGGCTTAAGAATTTCAGTCTAATAGCACTGGCTTCAGTAAGACGACCTTCCTTTTTCCCACCAGTCCACCTTGCAGCTAACCCAGTAACTGGCTCCACCATAGAGTTATACACAATAATACTACGTCGTGTCACTGCCCTATAGTTTGATACTAAACTCGCCATGGTTTGAATCCCATACTCACTAGATCACATTTTGAGAACTGCAGGCCGACCATCTTTATGACGTCATCACAACAATACGCACTGCACTTCCAGTTGGCAAAATCACTTTTATTGCTTTTAGGTACCCATTCTTCCAAACTGCATAGGTTGCCCTTGATAGTAACGATTTGCCTATAGTGGAGACTTTGATGGGAATCGGATATTGGGCTCAAAAATTAAATGGATTCAGAGAGACAGTCGAAGCATGATTATCATAGTTGTATTCATACACTTAATGCGCAGCGCGGTTCGTGTGTATCTTGCGTGTGACGTCATCACCTGCAGTGGCCGCTGCGGATTCTTGCTCCTCGTTACGTATCGCGAGAAGTTTAGGAACTGCGAACTCAGTGTTCGCAATATTGCGGAGCAGATGATTGCGACCGTGCTACCGACAATTTTCACATTGCCACGTTATTGAAGGGTTGAGATGACGTGGCAATGTGAAAATTGTTTTGGTAGCACGGTCGCGATCATCTGCTCCGCAATATTGTGAACCCTTAGTTTTCAGTTGAAGGGTTGAGATGACGTGGCAATGTGAAAATTGTCGGAAGCACGGTCGCGATCATCTGCTTCGGAATATTGTGAACACTGAGTTTGCAGTTGAAGGGTTGAGATGACGTGTCAATGTGAAAATTGTCGGTAGCACGGTCGCGATCATCTGCTCCGCAATATTGTGAACACTGAGTTTGCAGTTGAAGG
>JAHWFP010224893.1:43488-57217 GCA_023313725.1 Lithobius niger | reverse complement strand
CTCCGCTTCCAAACATTTGATGAAATGAGGGAGAAAAAAGGAAGAGTTTAAAAGAAAAAGAAAGAAAAAAACTAAAAAACACGTTGTCGCTCGCGTGGTAAAAGACATTTTGTATACGGCACATTTCCTTTCACTTACGACCTCACGTTCGGCCCGTTACGGCGCGCGTTTTCTCCAATGTTCAAGCATTTTACAACCAACTCGAATTTGTGCGTCTTATTCCATTTTTGTTGAGCGACACCACCACAGATTGAAGGCATTTCGGACAGGGGGTTTTCTTCGGAGGATAAAACCAGACATGCAGAACTGCTGGTTTATCCTCACTCCCCCCAACCCTTTCATACGAATCTCAAACAGAAGAACGGCTTCACCGCTACTAACACCCTCAGCCCTTTTCCATTTAGTAAGGTGTACTGATACGGTCAGTGAAAATGGCCGCTTCTGCTGGAACAGTAAGAAGATTTAATCATCGGCTTCACCATCCACCAGCCACATGATGAAGCAGGCTTTAATTTATGAACAATGTTTCGTGCTGGCAGATGATGCCTATTCTTGCATCTCATCAGACGACGTTTAGACTATTTTTTTTTAATCATACATGAGACTATTCTGTGCGCGACGCATCTTGAGTCCTGTGGGTATTTTATGATCGGCTAAGTCTTCCTGGTGGGGCCGGCTTTAATCTACGTCCGCCATTGTTTTTGTAACCATCTTGGATATCAACAAGGCACTCTGCTACTAAAAACGTACAATCGATTATCTGTGTTCGTTCTGCGGAGAACTCAAGATAAGTCGCGGACACTATAGGTCGATCGTGGGATTCGATCTAACGTCCACTTCACTGGTAGATGACCACTCTGATCAATGGGCCGTGCCTGATTACGTTGTGCAAGTTCCTGGAGACCGACTCAATCAGATTATGCGTTGAGATTTAAACCCTAACTAGACAAAAGACAATTTTTTCCAAAGCGATGCGTTACTACGTGCGTACAAGGTCATAATTGCTGCACTCACCTAGTGAGTGTGGCCAGTGTCGGATTGGGCCGTCCAGTAACCTGGGGATCCCTGGGGAGGTCCTCACTCTGGATGATAGTAGGGTAATAAATAATGTAAGAATTACACGCAGTGGGCTTTTTTTTTCATAATCAGATCAGGCAGGTGGAATGGATCTCGCTATGAAACTTCGTTACTTAGCACCCACTAGTGGTGATTGCGTTTAAATTGACTTTATTGTTGATCTGTTATTGTTGTAGTTAGGTCAGGTCAGGTTAGGTTAGGTTAGGTTAGGTCAGATTAGGTTAGGTTAGGTTAGGTTAGGTTAGGTTAAGTGAATTAAGTCGACTTAAACGGATTTTTCTGTACGCAGTTTGGCTGCTTGGAGAGCTATGTAGCGAGTTTTGCTGAACTGTTTACAAAAAAAAAAAATTCTGCATGGCGTCGGCATACCAGACCAACCAGAGGCGACTATAACGTGTCGTTTTATGTTTAGCCGGCGTTTGTCTTTAGTATAGGACGCGGAAAGAGGCTGAAAATGATGAAACAGAAACTAACTGCTGGCGCAAACGCAAACGTTTGAAAATGATACGTAGCTTAGGCCTACTTAACAAAAAAAGGCTAAACTGTGAAAAAGTCGACGAGAATCAAAATTAAAAAAGCTCAAACGAATAGCCGTGTTAGAATTACACGCAGATTTTTTTAAGGAGCATTAACAAGGTGTTAAAATGAACATAAAAATATAAATTTTAATTAAATTTCTGCAACCAAAAGTTAAAAAAGAACGACTACACGAATCTAAGTTATACCTTAGCAGCAATTTTACGACTTGCCTATTAACATCAAAGAGCGAATTAATTTGCACACGTTTAAAAAAAAATACATCTGTTTAGGTGGTTGAACCACAAAAGAGATAGCTTGGAAGGGATGTTTAGCATAGTGAGCTGAACGTTCTGTTATTATTTTTTTGTGCAAATTTTGGTTTTTTCCAGCTTTTTTTTTTAACTTTTTTGGTTTTGCGTACCATTGTTTAAGTATTAAACTAAATTTTGTTTGAGTCTACTTCTCTCGAGTTTTTTCTTTCAGAATGGAGCTGTACTTCTCGTCGTCTTGTATGTTGACTTTTATCTCCATCTATAGTGTCCGTGGCCTATCTTGAGTTCTCCGCAGAACGAACACAGGTAATCGATTGTACGTTTTCAGTAGCAGAGTGCCTTGTTGATATCCAAGATGGTTACAAAAAACAATGGCGGCCATCGATTAAAGCCACCCACTCCAGAAAGACGTAGCCGCTCACAAAATAATTGCAGGACTCAAGATACGCCGTGCACTCAATACATCGTTAAAGACGTATGATGTGGGTGCGTGCGTGTACCTCTACTCCTTTGGAACCAAGGCACGTACAAAGATGAGAGTAGAACCAAACGAAGGATTATTAAATTGCTCTTTGGTTAGGCCTATTTTCATCGCTTTAACTTGATTGTATGAGCTTCAAATATGTGAAAAACCCAGAAAAATATCATGTTTTTTATTCTCATGATATTTGTTCATGACGTCATAGTTCGTTCATGCAAACCTCCTCGAGCGAACGAGACGACGCCAACGGAGCGAGCAATGTGGCTAGTTTTCATTAATATGTTGTGATCTTGATCTATTATTGGTTCCAAATTTTTTTTTTCGCTGGCAAAAGAGTAAGCTCATTTCTTTTTCTTTACCTGCTGGTCTCACATCAAACGCGAGCATCAGCGCCTGTGGAATGAGTGTTTGCTTTACTGTTTAATCCTTTAATTTGTGTCGAATGAATAAACTTAACTTCTGTTCACTCCACCTGCAATAATACCAAAGCCTGTTACTCAGTAATTTACTGACCATGACAGTACGTACGTCATGAGTGGCTAAAAAAAAGTACTATAAGCCACAAAAGTTCTTAATAACGGTAAGACACCCCTCGTCCTGACACGGTGCATAAAAAAGAAACAAAACAACTGTGCTTTTCACTAGGATGTTTCCGCAGGGTTATCAGGATAAAAATGACAAGTACATTAAAACTCCCATCACACCGAAAACGCCTGACCTACATGTACGTCATACTATGTTGAATAATGTCAAACAATGTCGGATGACGTCAGACACTCGTCAATTCATTTAACGTAGTGAGTGTTACGTGTAGGTCAATAAGCGCTTTAGGTATATGGGGTGTGTTTTAAAGTACTTGTAAATTTTATATTGATAACACTGGCAACATATCCCGACAATTCGGATGCCTGTATGCGTATTTTTTTATGTATAATAATAATAATATTTGTTGCGTTAGCAACGGGTCTGGCAAGGACCGGGGGGGGGGGTCCCTAACAGCCAGCCACAATTACATGTAAGTACAGTATACAATATTTGGCCTAGAAATAGTGATGGTAAGAGGTTTGGGGACACGAAACCTTACCACCAAGGTTAGACCTGCCAGGGACTCAAAGGACCCCGATGGCATTGCCAAACGTGCAGGACATGGGAAGGATGAGAAAAGTGTTAAAAGGCCCAAAAAGAAGCTGTGCAATTATAAAGTAAAAACATTGCTGAAATGTTGCAAGATATGCACGGTGAATACTAAAAACTAAGCACCCAGATTAGGGTTTGTCAACACTTAAAAAAAATATTAAAAAGCACATTATTCTTCATTCATTTTCCTTGCCTCAGGAAATCACGGTAATGGACGCCTTAAAAAAATGCTAAGATCTTCGTTTTTAAGTAGCCCTCGGAAACTTGCGAGCGACTGGGCAGACACGGTGTTGGCATCAAGAGCGTTCCAAATTGGACCCACGCGGACCGAAAAGAAATGCCGGCGGCAGTCGAGACTTGAAGCAGGAACGGTTAGCTTCCAATCATGACCTCGGGTACTGTAATTGTGCCGTGCACGATCAAAAAACGGTAGGTCGACAGCAATAAGATTGTGTAGAATCGTATATGTGAGTATAAGATCAGCCTTGATGCAACGGAGTTCTAGCAATTCAAGGCCAACATTACGAAGTCGATCGCGGTACATAATTTCTCTATAACCAGGAAGATTTTTTTGTGAAGCGTCGTTGGACCTTTTCCAGAAGGTCAATATCCTTGGCCAAGTATGGAGACCAGGCCGGGGTTGCATATTCCAAAATTAGGCGAACGAATACCTTATACCCAAATTTTAGTAGCGACGTTTCCTGACGTAAAACACCTGTTCACACTCATCGAGCGATGAAACGCTGCAGTTACGACCTTATGACAATGTACAGACGATTTCAGATCCTGGGTGAACCAAATTCCCAAATCTCTAACTTCCTTTGCCTGTGGTTAGGGCTCGTGGTCGAGAAAATACTGTGGGTAGACATGTTTATTTCCCACGTAGAAAGAAGAACATTTTAGATTAGAGAGGGGGAGCTGCCACTGTTTAGACCAAGTAGCCACCCCCTGGGTCTAAGCCTCCAGTTCCTGTAAAGGACAGGACGTGGTATTTTCAATCCCAATCTTCAAATCGTCCGCAAACTTATACCCGTATGTCCCCATGTTTCCGATATTAAGGTCGTTTATGTATATTAAAAAAAGGTTAGTTCCAGGCACTGATCCCTGGGGTACCCCGCATGGGACTTGCTTCCATGGTGAGTACGAGTTCTCAGTCATCACCCTCTGTGTGCGCCCCCTTAAAAATGCAGCAGCCAGCTTTTCAGATTTCCATCGAGCCCACAACTGCTTATTTTTAATAGTAGTATTCGATGTATAACAGACTCAAAAACCTTTTTTAAATCGAAGTAAATAACATCGGACGATGCTCCGATGTCCCGTGCGCTTGTCCAGCGGTCCAGTACCTAGCTGGTGGACTGCCGAACGATTAGGAACGAAGCCAAACTGGTCCAGTCTAATAATGTATGTGAGAAGCTGGGTGATCTTACCCCCCCCCCCCCCCCCTACATGAAGAACTTAGCCACATTGCCTCGCAGTAATTTTTTTTGAATTATCTGTTAGTCAAGTCCCCAAACCCACCCCCTTACTTCCCCCGCCCCCTTTGGTGGGCAACATTTGGTGGGCAACATCCTTCACTACGTGTAGGAGTGGGAGGGCGGAAGGGTCGTAAATGAATTCACTTTGTCCAACCATTTTCCCACTTCTCCCTCTTGGTTTTCCACTTTTTGCTGCGCTGCAGAGTGCAATTATTGAATCTCAGTTGGCCTTACACTTCTCTCTTGTGGTTTCCAATTATGTTCATGTTCCTTATCAAGCGGGCCCTACTGACGATCATCCACGTAACGTTCAATTTGATTGTCCGAAGAAGATGACGTAGAAATACAACAGGCAATTAGAGCTTTATTGGACCGTTCAATTATTACGTCATCAAGAAGGGGGGGGGGGGATTCCCCTACTGGTTACGATTGCTGACGAGGAGGAGGGGTAGCCAGCTGATGAAATAGCATATGTATAGGCTCGGGGGGGGGGGGAGGGGAAAACACCTCTTCTTAGGAAAGGGGGAAGGGGCAAAGTTACAAATGACGTAATACTGGAAGCGGATTGAGCAATTGATCAAAATTGATGACGAAGGGTAAGGGGGTTGACAAATTGCCAAATTCTTGATGAAGTAAAACTTGAACGGTCCCTATGCAGATGTATGTACTTGCCAATTTACAATTTTTAAACCGTGTCGATAAAATGCCACGGTTATCTGGGGGGTAGGAAAGGGGGAAAGAGCTGGGGAGCGCGGTGATAGACCTAAGTCGCATGATTTTGGTCAAGCCACTTCAAAGGCAAAAATGTTAAGTCATTGTGGGAGTCGGTTGTGGGATGGAGGGACATACCGTGCAGACAGTTGCACCAGGAGTAAAGGTTGAGTATCGTTCGTGACGGCCAAGATTTCATTCTCCCTTTCTCTAAGCTGGCGTACTGCGACAGGCAATGAGGTGTTCTTGCCGTTGGATCGTGCTGTGTGCTCTAACGTGATCTGAATGTGGCCTCCGAATCTTTATGGTTCGTCTATATGTTATGATGGGGGGTCAAAAACGGTTTTATTAGACGTTCGAAAGAGATTCGACTTGTCTTTCACGTCAAAGGAGGGGATATAATGGAACGTCGCGACATTGATTTGCAGCGCAAAAAGGGTGAATTCGAGCTGGGTGTCCTCTAAGGCCAAGGGGTTTTATGTTACACGACCTCGTTCGTCCTTTCGTTCTAAAAGGGGATCTTGAAACCCATGCGGCTGGCTTATGGAGTGTGCTCTAAGGCGGAGTGCGCCATTATCATCAGATTTCACGTTAGGAGGTTAAATATGTTTTTCTTCGAGCGTGTGCAATGAATCGCGCCTCTTCCAGAGTTTTGAAAGTGAAAGTGATAGTTGTTTGTTAAAATTTAAAAGGAAAAAAAATGGATAATCACCAGCATGACTCGGCTGAAAAGTTCTTGTTCTGGAAACAGACTTGTTTGTGGTTCCACGTCGAAGTGTCGAGCTACGCAGAGATGCATGAAAACTGTCGTGGAAATATCTTTAAATTAACTGAATAAAACACTTCGCCATTTAGGAAAAAAAGTATTAGAGCTCGTATCCCCATGGAACTCACAGCTGTAATAGTCACACGAATAAACGAACGAAACGAACTATAATTTGAACTCCAATTCCATTTTTGGATTTTTAAGAGGCGTTTGCTCCTCTTTGTCCCCATTTCCCTCCACTTCCCTTAAGAATGATTAAGATTTTAATTGTTGCCTAAGGCTAGTTACGGAAAGCTATGATCTTAAAAAGAGTTTGTTAGGAACGCTCTGTACTGGATTGGCTTCAGACTCAGTTGGCCTACGCCAAGGCTCGCGAAACGGTGCGATGGTGACATACACGGATGGCGATCTGCGCGTGGCTGATATAAGGCAGACGGAATATACCTGTAATATTGACTTACTCATCGTCGGAAACATTTAAAACCGCTTGAATAGTTCTACATGGCAATTAACCAACGAATTACCGTCTTACTTATACGAGTCACAGGATGCGCTGATTGAGTGAGCAAAGCGAACAAAAATCAGTCTATGTTTCGTCTCCAGTAAAACTGACGTCGTAAATGTTCACTAAGCACAACCAGACCCAAAAAGTTTTCAAAGAAACTTAAAGATACATTCCTCCTGGTTGGCATTTCTGTATGGCACAGTTTTACACCATTACTTCAGACACGAGCAATTGTTGCAAAGGCATTCATTTTCCTATTTTCCTCCTCGTGTGAAACGGTTTAGCTACATCCACTCGAACCTATACTAGGGCCGTCATCGGTTCCACTGTCGGCATAACGGAGCAAGCTCCGCTTTCTTTACTGTTTGGCTGTCAATCGGATCGGATCGGATTTGCCTTGTAATTTCTAAACAATAAGAGACAGCTGCTTAGGGTTTCAGCCGTTGGAAAGGTGGTGGAAAAACCTTCGAAAATGGTGTATTCAACCGTCCAAATCGGTCGACGAAAAGTGAAAATATCTTGAATTTTGTTTATTACCGCCTAACGCCGCCTGTTTATCATCAACAATCAATCTTTTAACAATCGGATGCCTTAAACAATTAGAAACGGTTTCGCGTCTAGTTGTTGTTTTGATTTTGGCTCTTGCTATTGGTCCATTTTGTCGCCCTGATGGTTCCTCAACCCCATGTCCGATTCCGGATTTTTCTTTTGGTAAACCTTGTCCGAACTCCCGTGCTACTGCATGTAAAGTTTGGTTTATATAGTCCTTGAGGTTTACGCGTGATGCGCGGTCTAAGATTACACTGGAGTGTCTTCATAGCGGAGCTAAGCTCCAATAAATGTTGCAAAAGCTATTCCGCACAGGATGCTCGAATACAGTGAGAGGGTATGACCTTTTAATTTAACGCCGCAAACGAAAGATCTGACTGCTTCAAGTTTTAAAACGGTGCATCCAACACCACCGGGCTTCAGTTAGTTGCTTCCAAGTTAAAAAAGTAATCGATTCACGTGACCTTAAAAATCTGATTTTCACAAAATCGATTGCGGCGGCGTCCACTGTTGTTCGTCATGTATTTCTGATAGGGTATATGAATATTCACCCGGTCGGTGGGTCAATGTTAATATTAAGCAGAACGAAATGCCGACGGCTCAACGGGAGCCACATAAATACAGATGCAAACCAATTTACGTTGCCTTTTGGACTTATTTGTCAGAATGCCTGAGCGGGAATCGAACCCACGACCTTTGAAACCAAAGGCCGAGGTCCTACCGCAGAGGCATACTGACACGGTCCATTTTTTTTAAAGGAAACGTCCATAGGCAGCATTTAACACGTGCATGTATGCATATAAATAACACTTTCCAATCGCCACTGGAGGGACGCTTATTTGCCGCGCCACAATCCAAGTGAAACGAATGGAACACCAAATCAAAGGTGATATTGCCACCAAATAAGGATTAGGGCACGTTTACGCAACCACTCGCTTTTGCATTCTCGCAGCTAGAAGCTAGAAATCACCTCAAATTCCAACATGGCGGCGGTTTTATGTCTGCCGCTTCGCAACGAAAACAGCAAATAACGTGAGTTCAGAAGCGTTTGGGAAAATTGTTTCGGCATGAGGAATTCTCTATATTATTGGCGCGGATTATAAGACTGCAAGTATTTATTCAAACGATGTCGGATTTAGCTAATCCATTTAGCGTTGTTACCATGGCAATGTCACCTTTGACATCGCGATTGAGTTAGCTGCGAGAATGCAAAGGCGAGTTATTGCGTAAACACGCCGGTCGGAAAACCAATTCAACAAGAGTAAAATAAATACAGATGCAAACGTATTTATGTTGTCTTTTGGACTTGTATGTCAGACTGCCTGAGCGGGGAATGGAACCCACGACCTTTGAAAGCAGAAGCCGAGGTCCTACCGCTTAGCCATACTTACATGGCCTTTTTGAGTGTTTGTGTGTGTGTGTCATTATGGCTCAGCGGTAGGACCTCGGCCTTTGGTTTCAAAGGTCGTGGGTTCGATTTCCCGCCCAGGCAGTCCGACATACAAGTCCAAAAGACAACATAAATCAGTTTGCATCTGTATTTACTTAACATTAATATTCACGGCGCAAAACTTTATCAACAGTCCTGAAACGGGGTGCCGAGGAGAATTCCCTGCATAGAAATCGATTACCTTCATGGTGAGGTGTTCAGTTAACGGATTCAAACCAAGATTATTTTGAGCTTTCACAGGAAACGGAATGGTAACGCACAAAATGATTGTGATGACCGCTATGCTACGGACGACCTCAAGCATGGCCAGTAAATTATCCAGCCCGGCCAATAACAATGTTAGGGGAGAGGGGGGGGGGGTAGACAAAATGGTCGCCATGAGTTGCCAACTCCATTTCTTCGAGGTATGGTCGGGAGTTGGCCAAGCAAATCACATCGGTGAACTTTTGATTGGTGATCCACGCACGACATCTACTGCCAAAAGCTTAGTAATTCAGTAACTTAATCCCAGTAATCTCCGGTTAAAGGGGGATTGCCACCAAATTACAAGCTGCAACATCTACAGCGATATGCCGCTATCTAGTTCTGTCTTTCCCGTATACTTTCAACAGGCGAAGGAACACACACAAATAAATGTCTTTTCATGAAACAAACAAGATACGTGCTTCCTCAATTATTGGGTGTAAAGTTGGTGCGTCCACGTGACACCAGGAAGCATGCGATAAAGTTGAACCTAACGACATCACAGGCACGTATTTCAGTATATCGATCGTTATGAAACGCAGATTTTGAATTGCTAGATGGGCGTCATCGAGTGACAGTGATATCGATGATAACCTTGATCTCTGGCTCCATGGTGCACCAACTTTACATTCAGTAATTAAGGAGGCACATGGATAGTTTGTTGTGTAAAAAAAAAATTTCTATGGGCATTCCTTCGCTTGTCGAAATCAAGTGCTACATAGAACTAAATAATGGTAGACGGTGCTAGATGCTGCAGCATGTCATACGGTAAAGAGGCACCTTTAAGGAGTCTACACGTACAAATAAATTAATTTCCGTACAGCCTTTTCCACATAACCTATTAAATTTTTCGACTGCACTTGTCTTTTCAGCAAACAGCGACATGTTAGTGTCCAGAAAATGTTTCAAGGAAAAGAGTGGCAGCATCTCAAGTTGCGTTCTTTTTAACTTTAAGGTCGCCCGCGCACTGAGCGACTTCGCCGCGCGGCCCCAAATATCGGCGCGCCGATTTGCACCACGGTCGCCAGGAATATAATTGATATTCGCCGCCTCTGAAAAATGCCTCATTAGCACACACCTCCAAACATTTTTACTTTAAACAATTCGTAATAATAAATTAGTAAATGTAGTACATATTTTTGACTTTTTCAAACATTGCAAGAGTAAGTAAAAAAAAAGAACTCAAATACGTACTGACATGGCGCGTAATAAATTTCAAAATGGTGCTCAGAATTTGTTGCTAGGTTACGTTTACGTTGGCCTAACGAAACAGCCGGGCTAACGCGCTATGCCACCAGCTTTTACATGTAACTGCAGGAGTTGCTAGGTTACGCAAACGAATGACACAGTGCGTATTTCGAAAGAACAGCTTTCCGGTTTGTTTTTGGTAGGCAAATACATAACTTTTATTTGAAATGAATTCAACAGACGTAACGTAACATGTCAACTGTGTAACGTTTGAAGCGAGTGACTGCCGAAAGCGTTTCAACTTCAGAAAGCGCTCGCCATGTTTGCACGGTTTTGCATTACACTGCGTCGACCAATGAAAGCTACAGGATATTGCCTTCCTGATTTAGTTGTCGAATTTAGCCAATGAACATCGACTTACAGTGAGAATTTTCGTTTTCTTTTCACTAAATGAGGACCATGGTCGGATTACAATTGGAAGACCCCGGCTCATCGAAACCGAAACCGACAGCGGACCTCCTCCTTCAGTAATTATACAGATCAAAGCTTTTCACAATGAGCGCTGACAAACAAACCACAGATATGTACAGTATATCTCACTTAGAGGATACCTGCTTCGTTTTATGCCCTTATTAGGGAATTGACGTCAGCTTCGTTAATCGTCGGGTTTTTACGGCAACACCACAAAACTACTTCTTGGTTAAGATACATTTAATTTGGTGTATCTACAACATAAAAAAGACGTTAGGCCTAATACGAAATGCCAATGCCGAAGAGAACGAAATTACAGGTTGGTTAATGAAATGCGATGGTGGAATGACGTCAGCTTCATTAATCGTTGGGTTTTTCCGGAAACACGAAGCTGCTTCTCGCTTGAGATACGTTTCATTATTTTGGCGTATCAACAACATAAAAATGAGGTTAGGCCTAATACGAAATGCCAATGCCGTAACGAACGAAATTACCGGTTGGTTGATGAAATGCGATGGTGGACGGTATCGCTACGCCAAATAATAGTTAAACATCATCAACCAATCATAAAAGGAAAACATTATACACAAAACTATACACCGTAAATCAAAATTACTTCGTATATTGAAATCAAGATCGTAAATCGAAACTGAATCCGTAAGACGAAATTTCTTCAGAAAATCGCTTAGGGAAGGGAAAACAAAAATTTTCAACCGAATCCCACTCGTGCTTGTATTAAACTATAATTTGGGTGTTTTTTAGCACTCAGCTCCTTTCCAAGCACTCGTGGTATTATAACCGATAACACCGCAGTAGCTTTCGAAAGCTACTGAAGTGTTATCACCGGTAATACCCCTCTTCCTCGATAACACCATCTCTTCCTCTACCTTCCACAATGGTAGTAAGCGGGATATACTCAGTTATAATACCACGAGTGCTTGTATGCCGTTATCTTGGATAGTTTCGGAGTTAACTTTTGGATGACCTTGAAAGCATCTTTCTAGGTCATATTTACAGCAGACATTACATCCGCCCGGGTTTGCTTAGTATTGGTAGGTATTTCGATATGAGCTAATTACACGACTTTAGAAGACATTGTTGCTGGACACTTTAGTTGCCTTACCCTGTATAAATCGGCATGGTGCTCGTTTTGCGGACAGAAACTAAAAAAAAATATGTAGGCCTAACTGCACGTAGGTGCCATGCTGTAGACTGCCAGCGAAATACCACCGCAATCCCTGGCACGTGAGGGAAAATGATGCAAGATTGACTCGACCCACTACCCTATACCAACCCTTCGGGTACCACGAAAAGTTGGAAGTGACAAGGAATTGAAAAATGAGGTCGGAGCCGCCATGTTCTTTTAAGTTAGTCCACGATGCGTGTAGTTGCCAATCAGCGTCAAGCTCATGACTGATTAACTCGCCTGATTTTCTTGGACCACATCCTTAAAATAGCCAAGAATGTAGGTTTAATTACGGATTTTGGCTCATCTTAATGAAGATGGGGGATGCGAGCTGCTGAGAGTAAAACAAGCATCCCAATTGCGCCATGTCACTTGTTTACGCTCCACTCTGCGCAACCATTATGGCGATACGTGAGAAGGGAAGAAGAAAGAAGAAGAGGCAGCCGAACGTATTGGGAGGAAGAGGAGGAGGCTGGAGTTAATTGCAGCGCCGCCGCAGTTCAAAGGCAAAAGAATTTACGGATGTTTCGTGAACCTCCGACATAAGACGACAACGACGTTGGCGACAACAACAAAACTTTCTTAAGCTGTTTTCATTATCGCCGGATTTTGGCTTCGTAACCTCAAACCTCTTGCCTTAAAATTCCTCCGCCGACGCCTTAATTATTTATCGGTGCTAACAATAATTGGAAAATCTTTGGACGTGTTATTTATGTTTTTTTCGCCAACGTTTTCGCTATCATTAGAGTAAATAAACGTACTGTACATTGAAGAAACTGGTAATTGACCAATTTTCAATGTAACGCCTGCTTGCAAATCCACAGCACGCAGTTAAAATAAAGCTTCGATAGGGCAGTGACATGACGTAGTATTATTATATATAACTCTATGGTGGAGCCGGTAACTAGGTTAGCTGCAAGGGGCACTGGAGGGCGAAAAGAAGGTCGTCTTACTGAAGCCAATGCTATTAGACTGGATGTCTTAAGCCTATAACGCGCGATTTTTGTTGTTGGAGAAAAAAACGTTTTTTTAAACCTAAGAAATCCGCTCTCAAAGCACTGTCTTCACTAGAAGTGCCGTTGTTTTCCTTACATTTTAATCTAGTGCACCTTGTAGCTATTACCTCCAAATGGTGTCTCGTAGTCAACATGACGTCACTTGACGCTGCCATATTGATAAAAAAGATATGGACCATATGAATAAAACGAAGGATAACCTTCTACTTGCATATGAAGCAAAAATCCTACAAGTAGTATGAATAAAAAAAAAAAACAAGGAAAACCTTCTACTTTTGAGTCAGAAGCAAATGCTTTTTCTCCCGACCTTTTACTCAAGAAGTAAATGGTTTATACAAAAAAAAGGAACTTTTGCTCAAAGGGGCAAGCAAATCCTTGCAAAAAGATGCATCAAGTCAGAGCTGGACTCACACCTTCCTACGGTGGCTGTGGTTCACGTTACGATGGGGGTAGCAGCGCGTTTAGGAAATATTAAACACTACAAGTCTCATTCCTCACTAATACACGGTTACTACAAAAACCTTTATACCACGGTTGTGACGTCACGCTAACTCAACGCCGTGCTAAATTTCTGCGGGTTAAATCCCGTTAACCAAGACCAGAAGTATGCGTCATCGCAAAAAGTGTGGGTTATAAAGTTACCCCACACTTTTGCCGATAACCCACACTTTTGCCGATAACCC
>JAHWFP010224893.1:0-37937 GCA_023313725.1 Lithobius niger | reverse complement strand
TAGATGATTTTCCATTAGATGATTTTCCATTAGATGATTTTCCATTATACGATATTCCGTTTAGACGATTTTCCAGATTTTTTATTTATGCAGATATTAGACAATTATCCCTTCAGACGATTTTCCAGTTAGACGTTCGTCCGACGCCCCACGATAAAATGGGGATTGGTAAGTTCGGGTTAAAAAATAAAAGAACTTGAAAACTGAGACACGATATTATCCGCACTTACAATTAAACTTAATCCCCCCTCCAAAAAAAAAAAAAAACTACCAAATTCTCATTCGGATAATATCTCTTTTGAATAACTTGGACGCGTTCTAAAAAGCAAGCAAATGAACTCTGGTCGTAGCATCCGGGTTCTGCTGAATAAGCCAGTAGTGTACGTCATCATGTACTGTGTGTGGCAAATGCTACGAAGGGGTAGAGGCAGATCTACGGGGGAAGGGGAGGAGGGGGCAATCTTTGAGAGAAGGGGGGAACCCCCGCCTCTCAAAGGCCGGGTAACGTTCTGCGAATTAATTATTAAACGTTACGTACATAATGGAAAGGTCTTAAAATAATCTCACGTAAATAAAGAATAAACGAAGTAAGCAATCTGCATTCGAGACAAGATACACTAATCTGAAAAAGACAGAAATGACAATAATATTTCCCCGACTGGGAGTCGAATTCAGGACCTCGGCGATCCTAAACTGAGGAGGGGGGAAGGGAAAAGGTGTTCAAACGTTCTCCGGCCTCTCCCCCCCCCCCCCCCCCCCCCCCCCCCCCACCGTAAATTCCTAGGTCCGCCCCAGCGACGGGGCCATATTTACATCACTTCTACTTGCAGCTTTGTGTTCTGGTCGGTGTTGTAAGAAAAGTTGCTGGCCCAGGGTCAGTGAACAAGAGGTCCCCTTGCAATCTCATGTGAGGGCAACTGCGGTTATGGAAATAAGTACAGGGTACTGGCTTGTGGAGCATGGGGAATTTAAGAAAGAGCATATTAAGTAAACAAAGGCGTCCAGTTCATCTACGCCTTTTGAAGGCAACCTCGTCGTTGGTTTATGAAAATTCATTAGTCTGCCTTGGTTAAAGGACACCCGGGGGATCCAGAGTTTACGCCGAGCCAAGAAGACCTTAAAATTGTCAGGCTCTGAAACCCGGAAGTGGCGCTTGTTGGTCGGGCGAGTATAGGAGAGTTGGGAAAGAGGCATTTATTTTTTTTTCGCGGTCACACGAAGTCTTGCTGAGAGTTCATTTGTAGGCTTTTGTATAGTTAGCTGCTTACACACCTTAATTGCGGTACTTGATGTGCAGGTCCACGATTTTTAGTTGTAGCTGTGGGGCTTTCCATTCCATATGTTACATCACGAGTTTACTGGCCCACTTAGAAACACACCCAAACCCCTTTGTCATAAATGTCACACTATTTTAAATACCCCCTAAGTACGTCACCTGTGCACTCGCCAACCCCCCCCCCCCCCTGTAATATTCCAAAGCACATTACATTTGCTTAAAACCTTTTAAATAATTTGTAGACATACACTTAATAACTTGGATTGGTTATGAATGATGACAAACAGTGCCAGTGGAGGAGTGGCCATGGTGATTAAGGCGCTATGTCAATGATCTGGGACGAACTGGGTTGCCAGTTCGAAGCCGGGTCATGCCACTCAGACGAAACGTAAGTGCATAAAGGTGGCTTACTGAACATCATCGTGCCATCCCATATATAGCCCAATTGCGTTCGTAAATTCAGGCCCACGCACAGCCTGGCAGATGCAGAATGTTGCGAGTGGAGCTTTGCTGGAAAGATTGCGCGAAGCGGAGACACCTGCATCCCAACAATTTGTTGAGTTAAAAAATAAACATTTTCATAATACGCCAAAAAATTAAGATCATGTGGACGCCAAAATATGATGCAAGATTGAGACGTCACGTTTTGGAAACAACCCTCCCACTCCCCCCCCCTCCTGTGTCACAATTGTCACAATAATTCAACCATACACCCATCCCCAGAGTGTGATGTAATATTGCATATCATGTACCATAGCTTCCTATATGTAAGAGGGTTAACGTTAGAAATTCGACGCGTCGTCCAGTTAGCCGGCGACTCTTCCACCAGTCACGCTGCGAACACCCCGAAAATGAACTGCTCTAGCATGCGGACTGAACTGTGAAAGGTACTCGTGACGCGTGATACGCGGATTTTAAACTTTAAAAACACTGCATTGACACCAAATTATTAAATTTTAACAACAATGGCTTCATGCTACGTACCTCTTCGTCCATTCGACGACAAAACAAAGCCTCCGAAGGTTATTTTCAAGAATTTCAATCAGAAGAAGAACCAAGGTATAACGTGCGTATTGCACTGTATTCTTCGCTACGGCGTTTTCTATTCTCATAAAAAATGTGTTAAACGATCGTTTGACGTAGCAAAAAATCGTCCGAAGATTCACTGACACTCACCGTTACCTTAAAATAATGCTCGTTTAGTGCTGCAACACCGGGAAATCTAATAATGAGAAGATTACCACGTTCTTGTGCATCCCGCTAACACGAATCAATGCTACGATTGGGGCAGTACGTTCTTCGTGCTTTCACTGCAGCACTTGGACGACGCGTCTCACATGCTACGTGAAACCGAGCTTTAAGCCTTTTACATACAGGAAACTATGCAAGTACCAATGCTCCCCCAGTCGTGAGATTTGAACCAAGGCAGAAGAAAACTTCGAACATTGCCGATCCAAAGGAGACAACCACGCTGCTGACATTAAGCAACAGAGGTGGGTTGAAAAGAGAAGCTCAAAGTGCACTATAAACGTCAACAAAACCCGACGTTTCCAGCTGACTCAAACTCATTATCAAGGGAATTAAAAACACAACACACTTAAAATTGCGAAACAGACAGCCGAATGCAGGCAAAACTTCCTAAGTCAACACAACAATTCGAACAATTTTTAAAAAGGAGAATTCAACAATTTTTAAAATTTTAAAGAAGAGGAAGAGGAGAGAGTGACTTCTTCCTGTGCTTTCAGCGCAAAGAGGCCACACTCTTCTTACTCTTTTAAAAATTGTTCGAATTGGCGTATTGACTTACAGGCGTATTCCAGAAATCCACTCAAGTGTGAGTGGGGCCAAATGTGAGTGTAAGGGTCCAAACGCATCTATAGAAATACCCTCAGATGTTAGGACACTCACATTTGCTCTAGTGGCTGTACTAAAATTGTTGACTTTTACCTTAGAAGTCACTTTGCACTCACATTTGCCCTCTCACACTCACACTTGAGTGGATTTCTGGAATACGCTTGTAAGTCAATACGCCATTTCGAACAATTTGATACAGCCGTATTCCAGACATCCACTCAAGTGTAAGTGTGAGAGGGCAAATGTGAGTGCAAAAATCTAAGGTAAGGGTCAACAATTTTAGTTACAGCCACTAAAGCTAACGTGAGTGTCCTTGCGTCTGAGGGAATTTCTGTGGATTCGCTTTGACCCTTACACTCACATTTAGCCCCACTCACTCTTGAGTGGATTTCTGGAATACGCCTGTGTAGCGCATGGTGTGTTTTATTCTCTTCATAATGAGCTGGAGTTAGCCGGAAACGTCGGGTTGTGTTGACAATTGTGCATTTTGGGCTTCTCTTTTCTATATACTTCGTTCCAGTGCTGACATTTTTCGAGACAAATAGATGCACAGAATGCAAATTCATTCGCGTGTTCCGGACCACGCTCGCTTCTCTCACTCGTCCAATCACGACCAATGCCCACACTGGTGTTAAGGCCGCCAAGTTCAGAAGGTTCTTCCCTTCAGTGAATTCACGTGATTACAACGTGCCAAATCACTGGCCAAGTTGCGCCCGCGTGTGCGGTGAAAACTTTAGAACGACTCGTTCTGCAGTGTCTGGCTTAAAGAACGAAACGGTTGGTTAAAGAATGACTGGTGCTAACGAACGCATCGTGCTTAAGAATAACTCTAACCACGAACCTTTGACTAAAGATCGAGTCGTACTGAGGAAACACCTAGAATTGGCAGTTTTTGAAGTTCAGCTTCGAGCAATCTTTACGTCTAAAGTCGCGCCTGAGGTTCAGCTACCCTGCATTCCTGTGTGTCCTGCAAACCACTTCTCTGCATGCCTGAGGGCAGTGCGAAACCACATTTTTGGCCATACATACCACATGAACTACAATGTGTGGACCAGAGGCGAAGCTGTAGGAGGGGGGAGGACAAAAACTTGCCCGAGTTAAAACTTTTATTTTTTAAATAATTATTTTTCGTTTTAGTTGACAAAAGGTTGACAAAAGTTGTGGAATGTATTTTATATGACATACATTTTGTATGACAAATTAATAAAAAATAAGCCAGACTAGCAATGAAAACTTTTTATAGAGCGGTGGAAGAAGTGGTGGGGGCCAACCCCCTCCCCCAGCTCCGACGCATATGGCCGCACTCCTTCCGACTTGACGTTATTCAAGATAATCACTTAATTACAACCTATGAAGTTACATGCCCCCCTTACATAGCAGCTGTGATAATTTTGACACTGTCGTGGTTTCCACGATGGAGAGTTGGCCTCCAACTTCTTTCTTGTAGGCTACAGTGCTGGAAATTGTTGCCAATGCATTCGGCTTGTCCGAGCTGTAAAGGCTTAGTAGTTCTCCATCGTCCTTCTAAGGGCCTTTTTTTTTTTATAATTTAAGGCGAAGCTACTTTTTTAGTTTTTATTCCAATTACTTAATAACGTCTCTAATATGGGGGTCGAAACGTCTGCGTTGATCTGGTTTCTTTTGGGACTTTAACTTTTAAAATGTCATTACAAATGTAAGTGCTCATCCTTATTTAAGTTAACAGCTAGTGACAGATGCGTTACTAAAAAACGTAAATGGAAAATTTGAACATTGCTATGGAATATCAATGTTAAGGTTAATTAAGTTTGGACTACTCGTCGACGAGTTTAACTTAGCGAATATTTTGGAATGTTGATATCTCACCTTTGAAAGGCCGAACCATTCTCAAGTAGGCAGGGCCCATACCGGTGGTAGGACAAGTGATCGCCACCTAACTGATCAACGGACAACTGATCTACACCAGGTGATCTACAGCTATATAATCGACATGGACATGTGATTGATAGCCAAATGATAGACATGGACATTGATCGACGGCCAAATGATCGACAAGTCCAGTGGACAATTAAAACAAATACAGGGTGGTCCACAAAAAACTGACGACCCAAATTTTTTTTAAGCCCAACTTTTCTAGTTGGCACCTCTCAGAACCAGGAGAGGCCAGAAATCGAAACTAATGAAACGGAACGTTTTCTGTCCGCTCCTGGTTCTGAGGGGTGCTAATAAAAAACTTGGACTTAAAACTTTCATCCTGATTAATGAAAACTTTCTTGGCAAATGCTTTCGCAGTAGCATGAAACTATCAATGACTATTTTTAATAAAAATATTAATCCTATTTAACAAAAATAACGAAATAAAATACAAATGTTAATAAAATCCTGTTATCTTAAAAAAACATAAAAATTAGCCCTCCCTTCCCCTTCGGAACAATTTGGGAAAACTCGGAGTTTTTCCTGAAATTCCTAAAATTAATCCGATTTTATCCTAAATTCTGATTACTTTTGTTGCTCTGCTCTTTATCCTGTTGTTATCCCACGTGTGGATTCCGAAGATTCTGACCCTCGCCTCCCCACTTGTTCGCAACCATAAAGCCATCCTTTTTGCTTGACGTCATAATCTCGTAGCGCCCTAGGCCACGGAGGGTGCAAAAAGTCGCATGTAGAACTTAATGGCATCCTCCAGACGGCATCAGTGGAGGGGAATTACAAACAGTCAAATTAAAATTCCTCAAAGGTTTTCTTGTCCCACCCCAAATATGAAATTTTAGATCCGCCCTGGTCAACATATTGTCAAAGTGTAAAGAAACGACAGGGGCATTAGGCCCTTACAGCGGCCCTGAATACTTGTGTTTTTTTTTAACACGGTAGATAAGCTAATGATCGATGTCTGCGAGTGTCTTATTACAGCTCTTTAGCTAAACGACATCTCTGAAAAACGATAAAAGAAAAAAATACTGATCGATCGTCAAGATCATCTACAGGGTGATCCTCCTCCCCCCCCCCCCCCAAAAAAAAAAACACTCCTAACAGTCTCAAGATTGATCCGCTAAATTTTCGAGGACCTCTTCTCGCGCCTAATCACCACAGCAATCCCTATATATGTCTCGACCGGGGGCGGCTATGGCGAAGAGTAGCCTAGTTACGATGGCCGTGGCGCCATGGAGGGTCCCCCCCCCCCCCCCCCCCGCGCGGCCGGCGGCGGCGGGGGGGGGGGTGTTCCTGGCAAAAGAGGTGTAATGAGCACTCGGCGCGAGCGATCGAAGCGCCCTCTACGATGCGGGAGTCGGTAGAAAAAGGGAAGAAAAGTAGAATCGTCGTTGGTCGACTTGCTAGAAGCGCTAACAACACTGGCGCGATGAAGACAAGAAATCGACACACCCGACCACGCCTACTTATCGCCCACTCCAACCAGGAGGGGGGGGGAGAATAAGGGCGCGTTTATGCCACAGCTCGCCTTTGCATTCTCCGAGGGGGTCCGACAAGGGCTGAAATTTCGTACACTCTCTGATTTAGGATTTGCAAACCTTTGAAAAATCTTCAAATCCACGTGAAATCTGCAAATCATAGCAAATCAACACGAAATCTGCAAATCTGCTTGCAATCTGCTTGAAATCTGCAAATCCAAGTAAAATCTTTAAACCCAAGTTAACCCTGCAAATCTGCAAATCTCCATACATCCTGCAAATCAGTGCAAACTAACACGAAATCTTGAAAATCTACTTGCAAATCCAGTAAAATCTGCAAATCCACACGAATCACTGCATATCAGCAAATCTAAATGAAAGCTGCAGATCTGTAAATCGTTATGAAACGCACCGATCCAAGCGAAATCTTGAAAATCCGAACAAATCTTGCAAATCCGTACAAATGGACACTGGACACTGAAGTGGGGTTCCGCCGTAAGCTGATGACTGAACCGTTGGTTAAATTCTTTAAAAAGGCCTCCTAACTTCGGTCATGCATCCAACTCTCTTCTGGATCTGGGTGCGGTGTCGGCAGCTTTCACCCCTTCCGTTACCTGCCTGGGTGGGCACGCGTTGCAATTTTATGTATCTTTTATTTATTTTTTATCATAGCCTAATTTGAACTTTCTAATTGTATTTTGTTTTTCCATCTCCAGTTGGTGATGACATATGACAAATCCCTACGTGGATGCATTAGTTTTAAATATTCTGTAACGTTCTTACCTTTTTGTCATTGAGGTCCTATGTGTCGTTGTTTTTGGTCCTTTTTTTTCCACCCTTTCCCATGTCCTGCACGTTTGGCGATGCCATCGGGGACCTTAGAGTCCCTGGCAGGTCTAACCAAGGTGGTAAGGCATTCGTGACCCCTGCCCACGTCCATCAATACCATTTCCCGACCATACTTTATTTTTAACATGTATTGTATACAACTTTTAAAAATCATTTTAATCACGGGTGGCTGTTAGCGACCTCTCACTGGTCCTTGCCAGACCCGTTGCTGTCGGAACAAATTATTTATTATTAAATCTTGCAAATCCCTGCAAATCTGCGCATATCCCTGTAAATCTGCAAATCAATGCAAATCTACAATTGCAAGGCAAATCTGTAGTTGTATTGTAGTGATTTCGGATTTGCCAATATCGTACGCTATTCCAGTGTTTGTCGGACCCCTTGGCATTCTCGCAGCTAGAAGCTATAACTTATCTGAAATTCCAGGATGGCGGCGGTCAGTCAATAATTGAGTTTAGAAGCGATTTGGACAATTGTTTCGTCAGGAGGTAAGCTTTATCTGATCGTCACGAATTATAAGACTGCATTTGGTCAAACGATGGCAGGTTTAATTGATCCAGGAAGCGTTGTTACCATGGCATTGAACGATACCTTTGGTATCGCGATTAAATTTCAGCTGAGAGAACGCAAATACGAGTCGCCACGTAAACGCGCCCTAAGGGCCTTATACTTCTACGGTCGGATACAATACTGGGCGATTTACTTTGTCACGGCAGGGGTGCATCAACGAATAAAATATTTGGGAGGTTGCGGGGGGGGGGAGGAGTGTGTGAAGGCTGAAAGTTCCGATGGGTTCCCCCCTTTTTTGTGTGTTTTTTTTCCCTACCTTTTTACCGCGAGTTTTTGTGTTGAAGCATATAAAAACGTGCGTACATAAGTTAAAACATTAAAGTGTCCGCGGCCTATCTTGAGTTCTCCGCAGAACGAACACAGATACTCGATTGTACGTTTTCAGTAGCAGAGTGCCTTGTTGATATCCAAGATGGTTACAAAAACAATGGCGGCCATCGATTAAAGCCACCCCCTCCAGGAAGACGTAGCCGCTCACAAAATACTTGCAGGACTCAAGATACACCGCGCACACTATAAAAACACTTGGCACAACGCACAGGACGAGATAAACTGGCAACTGATACTTCAGGACATAATGCCACTGGTCCCATTAATCAAAGGTTAAAAAATAAATAAAATAGGTGTGAAGCCTGCATAGCTGAGAACAGGAATGAGGGAAACCGGAAGCAGTATGAACCAGGCAAACAGGAAGTGGACCAAAACACCAGCAAAATAATTTTAAAAATTTTTTGAAAAATACAAAAGGAAAAGAGGGTTTTAGTTTTAAAAAGTTTCAGTTTTTGTGGTTTTTGTGGTCTCCCGTTATTTCCGATTAAATCCTACTTTTCCGACTTAATATTTGGTTGAGGGTGCGTCGTGGTGGGGGGGGCCCCCCCCCCCCCCCCCCCCCCCCGCCAAGTCCTTCCCCTCCATGATATTCTCGGCCCAATGTTTGGTTGGTGATAATCGGGCTTGCTGGTAGTTGATTAATTGATAAAAATAATTATATAGCCACTCACACGAAACAATAAAACAGCGAACACAGACAAACATTAAAAAAAAAAAAACCTATATAACACACAAATTAAGCGCACATAAACATACACACGCACACTCACAAAAACATTAAACATTTCAAACACGAACTGCGTTTACTTTCTGGCATAACCACTATCCAAAAAACAGTCCTCTTCCCTGGAATTAGAGTTCAATTTATAGTTCGTTGCGTTCGAGTGAATACTAATCCGTTTTTATTTGTGTACCTTCACATATGTGGATGGGGATACGAACTCTACTGTTTTTAGTTAATTGTTTTGGGCAACCTCTTTCCAAAAAAAAAAATATAACGAACTTAAAGATCATAATTTGAAATAAAGCAAAAAAGTGCACATACACCGTCATGACGTTTTAGTCTCAACTCGAGACCACTATCAACTAATAAAATGTCAAATGAAGGACGTGGATAAATAGATAAAACCAACATCCTTTTTCCCTGGACAGGAACAGGCTAGGATAAGTCAAAGACGGATCAAAACCATATGCAATGATTGGAGGGATGAGGGAGTGTTAGATAAGAGTCACAATTTGTTGTTTGACTCTTAAAGGTGCGTGCAGACGGACCTAAAAACGCGTGGCAATCGCCGCAGAAAAGGACACCACTAGCGTCTCTGAATCGATGGTACCTTTCAGACAACAAACGCGCAAGTTGGCCTTACCACGCTTCCCGGCGATTCCGACCCCATTCGAGAGCTGACATCGCAAACAAAGCCAGCTGAGGTACTTAGCTCAACGAGCCAACCGATCACTCAACAGGTTGTGTGGCACTGAATTCGCAACGTGAAGCCGATTTAAGTGCCGAATATGGGGCGCTTGCAGGCGATTTGGGGGCGTTCTACCAATAGACGTAGAATACGCCCAACCGTGTGTGAAAGCTCCAGTACAATCCCATGGTTTTTACCTGACCTACCATCGACTGCGATTTTTATTCCACAAATTAGGAATATGTAGGGAACAAAAAGACATTACCAATGCAAAAAAAAAAAAAAACAGACCAAAAATCGGCCTAGATTTGCATGATCTACGACGTACGTAAAATGGTTACTTTCGATCCCTGAAAGTAAGCGATGCTTCCCTGCACCACGGAGTGTTTGAATAGAATGCCATTCACGGGTCGAAAGTAGCCATTTTACGTACGTACGTACGCCACAGGTCCTGCAAATCTGGGTCGATTTTTGTTCTGTTTTTTTTTTTTAATTGGTCATGTCTCTTTGCTTCCTACACATTCCTTATTTATACTCATGGTGTGTGATGCATATTTAAGAAGTTAGCAGTTGAATGACCTTGATAACATTTGGCAAGGTCATCCATTTCTTGTCCAATCAATGACCCCTCTTGGCCTCATCACATCACCCGGGTCTCATAACATATCGTTCAGTAGTACTTTAGCTATCAAGCTGGGTCACAACTTAACTGATCACCCTGCACATACAAATATGAAAACAGAAGCTGTCGCTCAGCCTTTCAGAGCATTCTCAACTGCCAACACCTTCAAACCAGACTCCTCTCACTGTTACTAAGCACCTACAAGCTATGTAGCGCCTTCCCAGCAGACTAGTATTTCCTCACATACCAATATGCCCTCCACCCCTGACGCAACAATGTCAGTAAGGCTGAGCGAAAGCTCTGTTTTCATCTCTGCATATGTATACTGTGATTAGGCTGAGTTTTTAATTTTATGGGTTCACAGTGGGTGTGGTTAATTCTCTCTAATTCCTTCTTCATTTTGATTTCTCTTTCATGAATTTACCCATGCCGACACTGCATGGGGTCAAAAATTATTCTTCCCCTCCACCCCCATTCCCCCGTGCTTATGATACCTCCTTTTTATGCGGAAAAGTGAATTTTTGGCCTAACCAGTTGGAAATTCACCAAAGTTGAATCATTCACTAAAGGTGATGCAACAATTCCCACCTCCTTAATCATGTTGGACTACCAAGGTAATCAACAATATCAAGATATCGCAAGACCTAGACTTAAGCAGTTCTTGCGGCACACACATTTAAGTTCTTGGCTTAAGTGGTTTTTATCGATTTTCGACCCTCCAAGGAAAGGGGGAAGGGGGTGACGGCCTGGCGCCCCACGAGCTAACCAAGGGAACAAGCCATCACTGCAGAAGCAGCCCTTACGGAAGCGTCATATTAGTTTAGGGGCAATATAAGTGACGAATTGTGAGCATAATTGCACAAAACGCGGAACACCTGCTCCTAACATCTCCCTTACTGACAGCCATAAAAGCAGAGGTAAGACAGATATCGGGACCGATGCTCCCTGATATGCTCCTTAATCACGTTGTATTCGGCTATTAGCGTGTTAACATAGCCTAGGCATGGAACCGAAGAGATGCAGCGAAAGACATAACATGGAGATCCGAAGAGGAGCTGACTTGTGGAAGTGGGTCCAAAAACGGCATCAGAAAACCGACCAAGTCTGGGTCGCTGATCCTCAGGCAAGGTTGGGAGTAACCTGGGCCTAAGACACAAATCTGTGTCGTCTCAGTCATCCTCAACCACAACCATTCTTACACTGTATTTGAGTAAGCACGTCTATAAGTTTTATTAGCGAATATTTATTAAGCAAGGAAGGTCAAACAATGCCCAGTACGAGAAGTAATTTTTGCCCTGACCCACGGAGTGATAAAAAAAAATCACAAAGTGGAAACTATGGCGCCGTCTAGGTAAGGTGGCTGAAGTGGCAATGATCTCCCAAGAATGTTTATGTAGGAGGTTCCTCCACTCACAAACTCTGCTGAAATCTAGAGAACTTGGATTGTATGCAGCTTTGGTTACGGTCGCTCCACTTAATACCACGCAGCAGAGCGAGAAACACTGATTTTTGCAAGATGCATTGGCAAAGCAGCTGTCATTTTTTCGTAATGTGAACACGCCTTGCGTCATACATGACGTCATTGACTCTATTCATGCATTTTTACGATTCTTGCATCTCATTGGCTGCTGATTTTGCTGGACCATCTGGATGCGTCAATACAATCGAATGAATATTTATTATCAAATGTAAGCCGGTCTGCTCCAGACGTTTAAATTGTTTTAAAATGCATTAACCAGCCTAAATCCAGTGGACAATGCGACTGAAAATACGCAGCGTTTGTTATATGATGTCAGCATGTGGAGAGTGCCGTTACTAGACGGAATGATATACAACACGCCATTGTTTTGGTATCCAGGCGATCAGGTATTTTATATATTCGTTAATTTTGTTCAAAACTAGTGCTTAACAAACCTCCTTCTCAGCTTCGAAAAAGCAAGCGGGGTCTGCTTTCCCCAATGATCTTAGCTTTGTTTAGGTTCGACGCAATGACGTCACCAACTGTGGCATCTTCGGTAATCTCGCTCGGGTAAACTCTTGACCGGAAATAGCTCTGCTCTAGGTGTGACGCGTTGCATAGAGTAGACCGGCCAGATAGCATAACGTTCCTGCTAAAACCTATGCACGCGAATTAATTATATTCAACTATAAATCTCCGCCATATTTATCTATCCCACTCATCCATTCGTTCCACATAAGGAAACCCACCCTTTTCTCATCATATACCGTTGGTGGCTCGGCATTGCAAGCTGTCGCGACTGTCAAGGATCTCGAGGTGTGGGTCACCTCTGATCTTAAATCCACGACCCATTGTAAATGTATTGCTGCACAGGCCTTCCGGCGCCTTTTTATTGTGAACCGCTGTTTTGCTAAATCAAGGACTTCCCCCACACGTGTCTGGACTTTCAAGATCTATGTTAGACCACTTCTCGAGTACGCAAGCCCAGTGGTTCCCTTATCTTCACCACGACATTGACCAGATTGAGTCTGTGCAACGACATTTTACTCGCACTGTACTGGAGCTACGTGGACTCCCTTTCGGCGAGAGGTTACGACTTTCCGGCTTGGAACTTCTGGAATTGCGTCGTCTACGTGCCGACCTCTTGCTTACTTACTAGATACTCCACCACCTTCCCCCTTTGGACTTAACCCTTTTTCGATCGGGTTGGGCCTTCTTCGACGCGTGGCAGTTCTTTTAAATTGCGTGTACGTGACTCCAGGCTCGAGTGTCGGAAACACTTCTTCACCCTGCGTGTGGTCAAGAGTTGGAATTCACTGTCGGAGGAGGTGGTCACCGCCTCTTCACTTGCGGCATTCCGTAGGGCGTTACTGAGATGTGATCTCACCTGTTACTTCCGACGTGCGTTTTAACTTCCTTTTTTCCTTCTCCATTCTCCATTCTACAAAGATTTGGGCTTATAAGGTATTTCTTCGACCCCTGTTGGAGTTTGCCACCCCAGTCTGGTCCCCTTATTTAGTTCGTGACATTGAACTACTTGAACTCGTGCAGAGGCGATTCATAAAGGCTTTCCGAGGTATTAGAGAATTTTGCTATGAGGAAAGACTACCCAGGTCTGTCCTCGAAACACTCGAATTTCGTATAGACTGAAATTAGACCTCATAATGGTATACAAGATCCTTCACGGTTTAGTTGGTATCGATCTTCCTCTTTTCGATTTGGCCGCACTAAGTATCAACACCCGTGGTCATGGCTGGAAATCATCATTCCCGGCTTCCCGACTTGACTGTAGGCGAAATTTTTTCTCTGTTCGGACTGTCCCCATCTGGAACGCTCTTCCAGCGGAAGTGGTAGATGCCCCAAATCTAAACTCTTTCAAACGACGCCTTATGTACCCAGACCTTGTTAAATTTCTTAGGCGTCCAATTGTGACAAATTAGCCATTCTTTTTACTAAAATTTTCAAGGACCAGTTGAAGTGGCTCACCACCCTTCTGGCCTCCTACCACTCCTGTGGTGAATTGTATATTATTATTATCATTATTATTATTATTATTATTATTAATTATTTTTCATGGTTTCGGTGTTGGGTTTTAATTCTTCAGGGGCGGTGTTAGTGGTCTCCCTTCCGTCTCCGTGTTGACCCTTTTTCCTGGGCCGACAAAATTTGCCTATTGTTATTATATTAACTGCACCGAGAAAAATCAGGGTTTAGGGTGTGCTATGTAACAACAGCCCAGGAAAGAGACTTCCTCTTGCAAAGGCTATTCGCTTCAAAGCGCTTTTCTTGTCGTCCGTAAGATTTAATGACACCGAATTGCCGTGAAAGACGAAGGAACTGATTGAATGATTTGTGGGTTTGCAATGTAAATGTACGGGGGAAGGGGGATGACGGGAAGTAAAGCTTGAAACTGAGAATTAGATAAAAAAAAAAAAAAAAAGGAGAGAGAGAGACGAAACACGGTTAAAAATTATTGACGAGTAGATTACCTTTCGGTGATGCGGAAAGGCTTTGATTAAGCCTAAAACTGTGGGCGAGTGATAATGAATTCCGTGGTTTTTATGGAATCCGGCTGTTACGTCGCTATTTTGCAAAATGCTGTCGTAGGAGAGGCTACCAGCGGAAACCACGTTCACGTTTTACATTTTCCTTGCAATTAAAAAAAAAAATAATTAATCATTTTCGGTCACCATGCCGTCACAATCCAACTGCTCAAAGGGGAGGCTGTTTAGCTCCAAAGATGGAGCGACTAGAGAAGAGGGTTCATTGCCGACTTCCGGTAGTATTGTCTTTTGAACTCTTTTGAAGCGCACTGATCGAGTCGCACCGTGGTATGACGTCATAGGAGTCGTTTCCGTCAAAGCAGCCCGGACAGCCAATCAGAGTACCGCAAGGAAGCACGTGACTAGTGGATTTACAAACAACGGAGCTTTAAAAAATAAAAGCTCTCTCTTTACATTGTTAACCGACGAAAAAAAAGCATTTACTTTAGTAAAAAAAGCAAATTATAATAAACGAAGATTCAGTTTTTTTTATGAGTTTCCGTTTCCGTTTTATCGGAAAGACGTGCAAAGACGTGACTAGTGGATTTGCGCACAGATGGACTCCCATGACGTCACTTCCTCCGGCATGGCTGCCTCCTACCCGCAACATGGACGCCTCCTTCGTTTAATCCTTGGCCTGAGTCGGAAGTAAGTTTGTTACGTAAAATATGGCCTATTGGTGCTTCTTGTTCTACAAAAAATATCGTTCTTCTTTGGTTAAGCGCTATCGATTTGCTGCGTAGGTCACGTGATCGCTTTAATAAGTCCACTTATACGAATAAAAACAACATTGTTAACAACAACGAGTCATTGTTATAGCCGTGATCTTCCATTGTTGTAGCCGTTCTCATAGCATGATCAAAACATGTTGCTTCTACTCCAAGCTAACGGTCGCGAGACTATATGCGAGGTAGCATTTATATGACTACTCGCCATTGTATTCTCGCAGCTAGACGCTAGAAATCGTCTGAAATTCCAACATGGCGGCGGTTTTGGCTCTGTCGGCTCACGACGAAAGCGGTCAGTAATGCGAGTTCGGAAGCGACGAAGGAAATTGTTTCGTCAGGAGGAATTCTGTATAGAATTGTCACGGATTAGAAGGCTACAAGCATTTACTCAAGACGTTGGATTTAGCTAATTCGCATAGCGTTGTTACCATGCCAATGACACCTTTGCCATCGAGATTAAATTCTAGCTGCGAGAATGCTAAGGCGAGTCGTTGTATAAACGCGCCCTAACGCCACAGTTGTGTTGACGTCCGAATCACGCAGCGTTTTGTTCGTCCGTGTGTTGCATTGTGCAACACCCCCCCCCCCCCCCCCCCCGCGGTAACGAAGTAAGGTGATTTACTCCAAGATACCATACAATTATTAGGTAAAAACCGACATAGCGCAATTTTTAAGTTAAGTTTTCAGCAAAAGTAAAAACGGACACTAGTTCGACAACTGGCCGTATGGGACCATGACTCAGTACGAACGGTGGAACAAAGGGAAGAATTGTGTTGGAAACTCGTCCGTCGTGCCGCCCCTGCTGTCTACTGCTCCATTCCTCTTAAAGTTTCACTCTCGTCTAAACCACCGAAGTAGATTTATTTTCGTCCAACACGATTCCAACACTTACATAAACAGAACCCAAGCGACGAACAGGAAGGAAACCAGCAAACAATAACAATACGGACGATTTATTAGAAGCGCCCGAGCCCTTGAGCCTTTTTACAAAATTGCTGCAGTTTTTTTTTAAATATAAAATAAGCTGAAAGTTCCAGAAATATTTCCCGAAAATTTTGGAAAAGTTGGAAATGGTTGAAGTTGAACCTCTTTTAGCAAGAGTAACAATTAACCTGAATAATTTTTACTTTATTTTTTGCGTATTAAAGAAAAACCAAATATTAATAGACCAACTTCGAAGCATTTAATAAAACGAAGGTAATGTATTTATTAGCCATATCATTCGCTTGGCTCACGCTATTGGCGTCGATCCTTGCTTGACGTAGGTTATTCTCTCACCAGAGCGTCACAAAATCGACGCACTTATTATTTCGACTCAAGCTGCAATTGTTGCTAACAGTTCGTTCATCTCATTCCTCAGCACTCTAGCGTGTTATTCAATGATGTAGAATATTCATCTACATCATTCAAAACGTACGATTTGTTTGTTTGTTTGTTTCTTCGCGTTCTCATCCGGAGGTAAGGCTCCTACTAAAGTAGCGCCAAAGGAAAGAATTGAGAGAGAGCAAAGCGAGAAACGCGTTGAAAAGGTTTACTTTTCGTGGAAATCGCTCGCATTCCTCGCTCAATCCACGCACCTCCATACTAGAATGTCTGACAACCGTTTAAAACCAACAGGGCTGTTCCTTCCGTGCATCCAGCTAGATGAAACAAAACCTGTAGGTTTTTAGATCTGTATGTATTGTTGCTGATACTAAGGTACGATGCAAAATATTTCGTCCGTTTAGGCTTTTTTTTTGCAACCAAGTTCCTTTCTGATAAGGTTGCCTGAACAGAAACTTTGCGTAATCGAACTTTGACGTCTCAATCAGGTTTTCAGTGATTATTTGAATAAAAAAAAATGAAAGTCACAGTGATTAAAATACGCCTACCCGCAGCGTAATTTAATTATCTTTCAATTTAGCGCTGCTCTCATCTTTGTAGGTCCCTTAGATCCGGAGGGGCAGAGGTACAAACACGCACGCACACACACACCCTACTTTTTTTTAATTATGTAGATGGTTGAGCTTCAGCCCTCCTGTAATCCTACACGTTGTTCTGTGAGTCAATTTCATCAGCCGAGTCTCTTCTATTTTTCTCTCTATATCTCAGACAAATCCTGCGGTAACAAAATAAAAGGAAATTATATTGTAATCTTGTATATAGGCAATGTTGCCCAATTGAATGGTAACCCTGGAAACCAACTCAGTCATGACGACAGGCCTGGGGCCATCTCCAACCAAGGTTCATTCCGTTTGGAACGGAGAAACTAGTTTGTTGCAAAACTGCAAAGATTCACTTTTGGGGCAATTTTTCCAATATTTCAATTTTTCCAATTTTTTTTTCCAGAAATCCTTCCCGAAATATTTCCCTACCTGCAACTCTAAACATAAACAAAGACACTTTGAAAACCGTAGCAATTTTTGTCGTCAAAAGTTTACAAATCAGGGAAAAATTCATATTCTCAACAATGTGAAAATCAACACACACAGATCCCAAATGGTGGACTAAAATTCGAAGGAAGTGAAGAGGGGAGGGGAGAAGATATGGGGAGAATGGGAAGGAGAGAAGAGGAGAAGATATGTAAGGGAGGAGGGGAAGGGAGAAGAGGGGGAAAAGAATGGAACAATTTTGTTAAAATATTCATTGGTCTTTTATAGCTAAACCTACAACTATGGATGGAAACCGATTAAACTGGGAGATTAATGCCTAACTAAACATGGATGAATGGGCTAAATATGCCATATCTTGGATTGATATAGGATTTTTTTTAATTAATTTCTTTGAGCCTTAAGTCAGCCGAAGCAATTTAATACTTGTATGGCTGAACCGGCTAAATTTTGAACATTAGAGAAGAAAAGATATCTGGTAAAGAGAGGCGCCAACCCGGGAATTTGATCCGGGAAACCTCCGATCATCGTAGGGGGCTGAAAGATTGTCCAGAATTGGCCAGAATAGTTCCCATAGCCGCTGAAGGAGCATGGTAGCCTCTCACAGTCCTGGCGGGGACTTTGCCAAGATCCTGTTTCCAGGGGTTCGACCAGATCCGCAAACCTCCAGCAACCAGGCTGAGCTCTCTCACAATTCAGCCACGATGACCACAAATGATGACCATGGTGATGACCATGGTGAGATCATAAAGGCCTGCCTAACTTACGTTCTAACCAGCATGACTAATAGACAGTATGGTTACTGAATTCAAGATGATAAGTTTGGGGGCAGAAATGGAGAACGAACTCAAATATAACAATGATTTACTTTAACTGTGATTTTCCTCTAAACGTTCAACAGTGATGGTTATTTTGAAAGAGATTTATTAAAAAGTTACTACATGTAATTGCATTGATTAAAGGCACATAACTCCCTCCGGTTTATTTTAACGTTTTTCTCGATACATTACCGGAAATAGTTTTATATGAACTCATTTACCTTTTATTTGATCGTCTAAGGGTACGATCCCGATGACGAATGTGGCGCGTGTATGGTAGTAAGCTTCTTTTTTACCGCTCGGTCCGAGGAGTATCTCACTCCCGCCAGAAAGCTTCTCGGACGTTCTTGGGCTACTTTTAACGGTAACGTCACGCGATGTTTACACGCCTAGTCTGTGACGTAGTGATTCTTCGTGCACTTCAAGTCATGTGACTTGCCGCTTTTGAGCGAAAGCCAAGTGAGATAATAGCTTCCGTTTTCGAGGTACGCAGCTTCAATCCCAGTTAACCTTGTTTTGAGCTTATCAGGAGAAATGGCGAGTGATGAACGCATTTATCTATTCCACCAAGTAGATTTGCTACCGAATCGGTAAAGGAAAGGACAAAACGAGAATTGGATCAACAATTAGGTTTATCCTATGTTTATCGCAAGAAACTAGGATTAAAGAAGGGGTGGGACAGGGGTGTCGGGATCCTGGCATGGTGATGGACAAAACCAAAGGCGGAGAAGAAATTATATTGCGGATTGAGTTTCAGACGTAAATTCTCGTAGCAGACATAAGGCCTAAGGAAAAAAACGTTAAGCTGCAGTACCAATTAAATTATAATTTGGGTCGGTCGGAAGAAGCTTTTTTTTTTTTTTTGATGGTAAGCTGTTTCTGTACAGTAACGCCGTTTTTCATTCCCGCATAATGCTAAAACCACAGAATAGAGAACAACCGCCATGTGGGGCGGTTGTTCTCTAATCTGTGGCTAAAACATTAAGTCACAAATTAGGCTACAAGGAAAAAAATAACTGTTTCGAGGAATAATGAGATCGGTCGCAGGGGCGTAAACTTACTGTCCGAAGAAAAAAAAAAAGCGATACATAATGACCGGCCCCTAAGCATGCCTCCTTGAAATCGCCAATAAATTAATATACGTAACATGGTCGGCAACGATAGGACGTAAATTTCGACATAAAGACCCCCAGAATCTTTTATTTGGTCAACTTTGTTCAAATAAAACTAACGTGTGGGTATTTTACCGGAGCAACAGACAGGAGACATTGATGATCATAACGTGCAGTCATCTGCGCCAGTGTTTGTTTACCTCTAGTCGCTCCATCTTTGCCTTTTAGCATTTGTACGATGAGCGCGGCTCGGAAATGAGTATGATCTAGCGTCGGATGTGACGTCATGCTTGTTTCACAGAGCAATGCGCGCCGTGGTCGTGTGAACTATATTTTAGCGCAGTTGACGTATGAGTAATGCGGCCAGGACGGAGGGATTTATGTGCCTTTAAGGTAGTATTACCGTAATCTAAAGCGTATTATTTTCCATACTTCTAGTTGCGTTGTGGCTATGTTGCATTTAAAAATGCACGATCAGCACACTTCTTTGGCGGAAGTCCTACTGCTGAGCCATACTGACAGGCCGTGTCAGTATGGCTGAGCAGTAAGAATAGAAAGTGTCCACCAATAAGATCAGAGTTTTTTGAAGGCCCTAGCGGTTAAGTGGAAGCCACCACCATTATGACAATTGTTTTTTGCCGCGTGATCGAGAGGAAGCCGGAGTCCCAGAGGAAACCCTCGTGCAACGGGCGGGAAACAACCGGGGAAAAACCCATACATATATACGTCCCTTCACCAGGATCGAAGCCGGGTCTGTAGAAAGCCAGAGATGTACTGCTGGGACCAAGATGCATGTGAAAGTTGACGCCCCATTACTCGTAGCTACCCGTACACCCGTAAAGTACCCACCAGTAAGACCTCGACCTTTGGTTTCAAATGTTATGAGTTCGATTCCGCGCTCAGGCAGTCTGACAGTCTGACATATATTCCAAAAGGCAACGTAAATAGGTTTGCGTCTGTATTTATTTATTCGTTATAGGCTACGCTTCGCCAATTATTTTTTATTATTATGTTTTTTTTTATTTTTGTACAAACAACTGAAATACAAATATCTAGTTATCCCACTGGCAAACACGAAAATAGCTGTAGTGCATTAATGGAAAATAGATGCATCTTGCACCCTTGGCAAATTTTCAAATTTTCAGTTTTGGTGATGCAGTAATTAAATTGTAATATCGGACGTACGTAACGTATTCTTACCGCAATTCTTGTGGTTAGTTATTGTGTAAGTGAAAAGTCAAACATGCATGTAAAAATGAATGTAATTGCCCTTTAACCGAGTGTCTGAACTATCATGTCATCAGCCTGATTGTGAGCCTCATTCTGCAGAATATGAAGGTCTGCGATGCGTACCTACTTTGTTTACGCGCGATGACTTCAGAATCCTGTCTGCCCTTCCTTGTAAGGGCACGTTTACGCAACCACTCGCTTTTGTATTCTCGCAGCTAGAAGCTAGAAATCACCTCAAATTCCAATATGGCGGCGGTTTTATGTCTGCCGCTTCGCAACGAAAACAGCAAATAACGTGAGTTCAGAAGCGTTTGGGAAAATTGTTTCGTCATGAGGAATTCTTTATATTATTGGCACGGATTATAAGACTGCAAGTATTTACTCAAACGATGTCGGATTTAGCTAATCCATTTAGCGTTGTTACCATGGCAATGTTACCTTTGCCATCGCGATTGAGTTCTAGCTGCGAGAATGCAAAGGCGATTCGCTGCGTAAACGTTCCCTAACACCGGGTTGAACAAAGTTTTCATTCTAGTTACTTCCTGGTAACTCACAACCAACCATAGAAATTAATGTCATTTCTATGTGCAGCTTTGCGACGGTGGTTCTGCCTTAAAACTGGTGTCCGTGATGGATTAATCTTCTTATGAATACCTATTATAATGTTCATGGCATGGCGAACCATGTACGAGGAACTCGCATCATATCATAGTAGTTCGGATCTTAACTCGTGTGCATTTACCTTTAAAACCTTCATGGATTTTTTGATGGAAATGCAAGACTATCCAGGAAAGCACTTTACCGTCGTGGTCAGTCATGCTTCTGGTGGATCCCGACCAGTCCATCATTTCCATGGGTGCATCAATGCTTTTTTCTTCGTTGGTGTAGTATACCATATTGGTAACGGTGCACCACGTGAACATTTAGTTGTCCGAGGAAGACTTGTGTAAGACTCGGGCATCCCTATTCTGCTTTATTTTTTGATTGTCCTAAGTTGAGACTGGTTGTCACAGACATACCTTCTGGATGAGTGAAATATGAGACATGCTTGTTCCATAGGATGAGTCCACCGATTTACTGAAGGCTGCGTTATGCGTATATTATTACTTGCAGCAGAAGTGAACATATTGTAGATAACAAAGTGAAGAATAAAACCAACTTAATTACATTTTTAAAAAAAAGTGGCAATAGTGAAGGCATACATTGTCCTTGCAGTTCTTTCAGTAAATTAAATTATCTTTCGAACAATAGGTTACATTTCAGAATTGATCTATTATTCCGGAAATACACGAGATTTAGTACATCGCATGGTGGCCATTTTGAAGACGTCATGATGTGTTTTCCTTCAAATTACACAGAAACTAATCGATTTACGGCATACATTGTTTAGGCATTTCTTTTAGCAAGTTAGTTATTATCTTTTCAACAATAATTCCCATATTAGTTCCGCGGATACTAGAGATTTAGTACATCGCACGGCGGCCATATTGAAGACGTCATCACGGCTTACGTCGTCACTTCCGGGAGTGTTTTCCAAGCTTCCATGTATAGTGTGCAGCATGTTGCCGGAACTGAAATCTTTTGCAAGTCACTAACATTGTGCACTAATTTTAGTTGATGGCCTTGTAAAGTTTTATACCAGCGGTAGCACTGTCAACCTTTTGAATCTGTTGATTATTGTTAAACTATCGATACTGGTGATTGTTTGGCTTGCAGGTAAAGTTAAATGCTTTATTATTAATACTAGCTGGACCCGTGCATGCTGCACGGTGACTGAATTTCCTGGAGTTAGCCTCTCCCGGTGTTTCGTCGTGTTAGTAAAGTAACTGGTGCTTTCAATTTCTGGCAACCCTCAACTTACATTCCCAAACCCTGTCCCTGGTCCCCCGACTGTCCCCGTAATCCACTGCACGCTCTCCGGCAGTGTAAAGTTTGTTTATCGCCCCACCCTTCCTCCGGCACTCTCAGTGTTTCTTCTCTAGATTGAACAGCATTTGAGAAGGAGAATGCTTCAAAAAGGTAATGGATATTTTCAATTGCAACAAGAAATTTCTTTTTACACAACAAACAAGCCACCTGCCGCCTTAGTTATTGAATGTAAAGTTGGTGCGTCCACGTGCACCAGGAAGCAAGCGGTCATGGTTAACGATATGACTGTCACTAGATGGCGCCCATCTAGCGGTTCAAAATCTGCGTTTCGAAACGGTCGATATACAGAAAAAAGCGCCCGTGATTTCGTTAGGCTTAACTTTACCGCTTGACTCCTGGTGGACTTGGGCGCACCAACTTTACACTCAATAATTAAGAAGGCACGTGGCTTGTTTGTTGTGTAAAAAGAAATTTATTTGCGTGTGCCTTCGCCTGCTGAAAGTAAGGGCTAGACAGAACTAGATATCGGCATATGGCTATAGATGCAGCAGCCTGTCATTTCCTCCCTTAAGTCTAAGTTTGAACAGTTCTGTTTTGCTGTGATTTTCGTAACTGAAATAGTTTTGTTTCGGTGTCCCTAAAAAGACGCGCTCTCACACGCGCATACACACACGGGATGGGCATGATCTTTAATCCGCGTCTGAAACGTTTTCCTGGTACGGTGTTTATTTTTAGTTACAGGCCACGTCTTCTAGTTCTCCTCTCGGGATTTTCGTTCTGCTGAACAAGGGGCTCTCGTATCTTCGAGAGCCCTTCAGTTTGTTATCCGATCGATTTTTACGGATCCAAAACTAATGGGGTTGCTAAGGTAAATCTCGATACGTAATCGACGTTGCTCCATTTTTTATTTTTTTTATTTATTTACCTGTGCGTGGCCGTGACAACACGGGTTGGCATTCAAGATCCAGCTATATACGTTGAAGTTTGAAGATTCGCAGAATTCTGAGTGGCACTCACCATCAATTCCTCTGCAGTTTGCCTACCTTTCTCTCAATATTGCACGGTTAAGAAGTTGGGTTGATAATCAGGAGCGGAGTTACGAACGTCCCGAGGGTAGGGGAGGGGGGGGGGGGGGGTTCAAAATTTTGTGCGGCTAAAAACATCAAAATACCAGGGGCACATGGTCGATTTTGGTTTCTATTGTCTAATCGGAAATGTACATTACCTGGAATTCTAGCAGTCTTCTTCTCAATGCTGTTTGATCTAGCGATTAAAGGTCGGTTGCCACCAAATTAGCATTGCAGCATTTAGGCCTATCGAGTTCTCTCTCGCAGGAAGCAAAGGCATGCACAAAGCAAAACTTTTAAACGCTACAAACAAGCCACGTGACAGCAAAGAATTTGGTACGCCCTCGTGCACCTGGAAATAAGCTGTAAGGTTTAACGATATAGTGTCAACTAGATGGCGCCACGGAAAAATAAAAAAAAATTCTCCTGGCGCCATCTAGTGACGCTAATATCGTTAATCTTTACAGCGTGTTTCCAGATGCACGAGGGCGTCCCAGATTTTTACTCAATAATTAAGGAGTTACGTGGCTTGTTAGTAGCGTTTCAAAGTTTTGCTTGTGCATTCCTTTGCTTCCTGCGCGAGAGAACTCGATAGGGGGGGGGGATGAGGCTTAATGGCGCGTCGACAGCTTGGTCATTAGCGCCAACCTCAGTCACAGTGCAGTGGTCCGGGTTGCCACTGCACCACACATTACAGAGATATTATTCAAACCCCTAATCTAAATCTTGTCATACACCGATAGGCCTAGATGCTGCAATGCTAATTTGATGGCAATCGGCCTTTAAGGTTATGTAGCCTGCAAGTCTCGCAGCCCAATGCGCATCCGTTCTGCGCAACCTTCCGTACATAAAAGCGTTGTGGACAACCGTAGCAACATTTTTTATTCCTCTAAAAGTGTCCAATTGGTGACACAGAGGGAAGGCAGGGTGGGTGAAGGTAATGTATATTTCGGTTAGGAAATAGAAACCAAAATCGACCAGGTGCCCCTGGTATTTTGATGTTTCTATATGCCGACGAAAATATACATTGCCTGGAATTCTAGCATTCCAGTAGACCTCACCAAAGCAGCGGAGGGCACCACCTGACAAGTACCCTAGAGTGGCGAGCTGGCTCCCCCAAAAGTAAAACTTTGTAAGCAAACGGAGACGAACGGATCCTCTAGATTGGAGGTTTGCATTGCTTAAGGGGTTTTAAAGAATTCGCCTAGAAGCCACGAATGGCCCGAGGCGGTAAAGTCCATTTACAATACTGGTACAGTTTAGTCGCTCAAGTTTCGCAGACTTAAGTTTCTTTAATCAAATTGTTTGAGGAAACTGGCTAACAAACGCTGATTTTCGTATGCTTTGCTCACTCAATCAGTGCATCTTGCGACTCAAGTCACAGGATGCACCGTTTTAAAAATTTGCGTGCTCAAGCATCGTTCATGAAACAATATTCGGCTGGCTAATAATGTTACTCCCATGCTGAAGTCTGTTCTTAGGACGACTGGTGTTGGATTATTGTCTGGTCAGGTTCATCATTTCAAGTTTCTTTGTCATATTATTGTAGGGGAGAGGCGTGAAATAAATCGCCGCCAATGCTTTGTTTTCATTTCCAGTAAGCTTATTGTTGCGGGCCACTTTGCACGGTAACAATGATACGCCTCGTGCACCGCAAGTTTAAAGTGACTGTTAAAGCGATTGTTTAAGTACTTAAAAGTGACTTGTGAATTGTGAATTGTGGGCACAGTGGAAATGTCGGGGTGATGTCAATTTGTGAATGACGCCCGCGTAACATTCTACCTGCGGCGTGTGCTGCATTGTCTTTCAATCCCGAAGTTTTCTACACAGTGGGAATGTTGGACTGGTGTTCCAAATAATTTTATAGTGGCAATTCGGTCTCTGGCGTGGACTTGTATCGATGGGTGTCATTATGCTTAGGATTATGGTTAGGTTAAGTAGGATAAGGTAGGTTAGCATTTGAGTGCATGGCTCTGTAGGCCCGTTAGGACTCAAATAAAAATCAAATCAAATTAAATCAGTGTTTATACTGCTGAATTGTACGGTCTTATTATGTAGATCTAAACGAAATTGACCGAAAATTAAATTTGAACCCGGCAAGTTTCCTACTGATCTCAACACAAGGTGACCCGACGTTATTGTTGTTTTTCTTCTTTTGTCAATTTCGTTCTCCCCCCACCCCAGTCTTACCTTATTTCTTTTTAACGTTTAAAGTTTTTTTTCCTACACTAATATCATTAATAATGGTTTGTGATACTTTGTTTTTCCAAAATTAAATGCAGCGATGAAAAGCATACGCCTTGATTCCGATTTTCTCTGTATGTATAAATGCAGCAAGATCCAACTAAATCCGTAAAAAGCTCCTGCGGTTTACGGCGGAAATGGTTCTTAACTTAAATACCTTGTCAGCAAGTTCCTTCTTAACAAAGCCTCCGCAGCAAGTTATGAACAATTTCCACGCTTTGCCACGAATAAAAAATGAGGTGGCTGGGAATTTAATTTCCTGTACATTCGTTAAATCTTCCTTCGGGTTTTGGGAAGAAAAGCAGAAATGACTAATCTGTTCGCTAATGAAAAGATAAAAAATTAACAACAAATTGCTCGCATCTAATAATTTGTAAAGCTCGCCCGGCAGAATAGCCTTAGAGGATTTGGTAAGTTTCTTTAACTTACGTTGGCTACAGAAATATAGGCGCCATAACTACGTTCTTTGTTTTTTTTTTTTTTTTAAATTTAATTTACACTTGAATATCATCACGTAATGTGCTTATTAGGGTGGAGTGGAGAAACCTTTTTTTTTTAAATTCCTCATTGGCAAGGTGTGGAAAAGTTGGTCTTGGGCATCGCTATGACACACACAAAATTTCATCACTCTGGGGTCATGTCTTGAGGTGTCCCAAACGCCACCAATCTACATCATTAAGGACGTATGCTGTGTGTGTGTTTGTGTGTTTCTACCTCTACCCCTCCGGAACCAAAGCACCTACAAAGATGGGAGTAGGACCAAACGAAAGATAATTAAATTGCGCACAGTATAGGCCTATTTTCATAGCAGTAACCTGATATTATCACCCTCAAATATGCGAAAAATCCTGAAAAAAATAACGTTTTTTTAAACCCTCTTCATGTATGTTCATGGCGTCATAGTTTGTTCATGAAAACCTCCACGAGCGAAGAGAGTTGATCTCTCACCTTCGTATGAGATTACATCTGACTTGCTGCAGATGTGTCTCCAAGTGAGGGATCATCAGAAAGTGAAATGATAAGACGCCCATGGAAAAATCTGTACTGAGCAGGACGTAAAGAACAATATTCTTACAACAAGTAAAACAAGACAAACCCATATAAAGTGAATACTAACACAAATTACAAGTGATGTGTGGTTCTCGGTGGTTACATTAATTCAGTCACGTTCCTGAGGAAATATCTGCGCTGATTGAGTGAGCGAAGCGAACGAAAATCAGCGTTTGTCATCAGAAACAGCGCTTTTCTGATAAATTGCCTGATCTTTTTGCTTCGAAAGATACAAATGTTGGAATGATTTATGGTTACCATTTGTTTATGCAGTGAAGCCTTCCGAAAAACGCGTACTGCACTCTGACCATTTGCTTGATCGTTTTAGACGCGGAATGTCTGTTAGCAGCACAAGAGTTGCAGGATGAAAGCTCCTTGAGCGTAGCGTGACGACGCGGAATGAGCGAGCGAAGCGAGCGACTCCGCTAGTTTTAATTAACATTGTACGGCAATGGGTGCAACGGCGAAAAATTCAAAAATGATGATTTGACTGGTGTTAAACTTCATTTTAAAAATTTCTCATTTGAAACACTCAAGAGACTAAGGTAGCCGTAAATGCCAAAAATGTTTTTCTGCGTGATTGTATAAGACTATAAGTAGTAGTTATGGGCCAAACTTGCCTAAGAAGCTATTTTGGCCGACTTTCGATGCTAAATTTTTCCCTGCAGTTTTCAGAAAATTAAATTCTCTATAATTACGGCACACGCTAATGTGGTTTCTGATGTATTCGAATGAGATAATCTTAAAAATTTGTTTTTAAAACGGATTTTAAAATGGCCAAATCATCACTTTTTGCCTTTTTCGCCGTTCTGCACGTTGCCAAACAATGTTAAACTTGAAGGCTCTTGGGGCATCTCAAGACATTACCCCAGAGAGACGAAATGTTTTGTGTGTGGTAGAGCAACTTTTCCACACCTCCCAATAAGGAATTCCAAAAAAACGTTTTCTGCACACCACCCTAATATTTATTGAGGTACATCAAGAGTGTAGACCAGGGGGTGATAAGGAGCACAGGCATCTGTCCTGGGGTAATAGCGGCACAGGTGCCGACCCTGGGTTGTTGGAGACATAAACGTTGATCACAGGTCAATCCCGTGATGATAGGGGTGCAAGCACTAATTCTGGGCGAGGGGGGGGGCATAGGGTTGTAGATTCTTGGGGTTGTAGGAACATGGGGTTTGATCCTGGCATAATGGATGCGTAGTCATCGATCTTGGGATAGTCAAGAAGTTACGTACCCTGGCAGTGATATGCTATATGTAAGCCTTTTTTGAAACCAATACCAATGGTCTGATCACGTTAAATCGGGGTTAGACGTAATTACACATTCCTACAACGAGCTCAAGGAATCGCCGACGGAGACACAAACCGTGATTTCAACTTTGCCCTCGGGCTAGGGGTAAACTAGGCTGACACACAAGTCATTCAAACTAGCTTCAAATCGTAATGCCTTAAGTGCGATGCCAGTGGCATGCTGTTCCGGAAGTGGTATTTTGTCTTCTCTCATTACACTAAAGTAAAACTTATCTCTACCGTTCGATAGGCAGTAAGATTGACGTTGAACTGCACCTACTTGCAGAAATTAGGCTTAGACATGCCAATAGGAGCGTGGATGTCGATCCTGGAAGGCTGATAGTGGCAGGGACATCGATCCTGGGGTGATACCGGTGCTGGTGTTGATCCTGGTGCCATTAGGGGCTTAGGCATCGATCCTGGCACTGACAGGAACATAGGTACTGATTATGGGGTAAGAGGGTCAAGTTTCGATCCTGGGGACGACAGTGATGCGCAGGCACCTTCGTTGAGTAATGCGTCGGCAGTGGTCGTGATAGAGGCATTGGTGTCGATCCTAATAGTAATAGGGGCATAGACATCGATCCTGGCACTAACAGGAACATAGGTACTGATTATGGGGTAAGAGGGTCAAGTTTCGATCCTGGGGATGACAAGGACACGCAGGCACCTATCTTGGAGTAATGCATCAATTGTGGCTGTGATAGAGAAGTAGGTGTCGATCCTGATGATGTTAGGGGCATAGACAACAGTCTTAGAGTTGACCGTAGGGTGTTCTAACCCTCTTCCCCTATTTTCGAGTCATTGCGGGCAGGGGCGGGGGAAAGCGTGTCTGTCACGGCATATGAATATAATTTATAACAAATTATGCTTTTGCAGCAGGCCATCTAAATGTGGTTATTTTAGCTGCTTTGGATTTAATTGTGTGCTGCATTGTTGGGTTTTCACAATATTTATAGTCTGTCCATCAACAAGGCAAAAACCGTGAGAGGATTATGTGTATTCAAAAAAATTGGTTTCCCAAAACATCACATAATATCAAGAATTCATTAAAACAATTTCCTTTTACTAAAACTGGAACTTTGTTTTAGTCTTAAAACTAAAATTTTGTAGGCGTGTTTGTAATTTCCCGATTTAACTGTGGAATGTACATGAGGTGGAGGAGGAGTTCCAGGGAGAAGGATGCCGGTTTCGTGGGCATCCCCGGGACACAACGCGAATGTCGTACAGTAAAATTTCACTAAAGTGTGTGCAATTATTCGATTTAAAATAAGATATTATTTTAAATCAAAGCGGATAACACGAGGTTAAAAAATAAGTCCCATTTCAAAGCAAAACATTTAACGTGTTGGATTATTTTTGAAAGGTAAAAAGTGGGGGGGGGGGGGGGGCCCGGCAACAAAATCGCATGGATGTGCATATAGAAAGTAAGGAACCCGAGGGGAAAAAAACACAGAGAAGTGAAGTACGCTTAGGTGAGGCGACGGGGAGAGGATTGTGTACCAAATGTTGGGTTGGTTCGTTTTTTTTTTAATTATGTTTTTTTAAGGGTTATTGTGTTGAGGGGTATTAAAACCGTGGAATTAAAACTGGAAAACCAGAAAAGTAAGAAAAGAAGGTGGTGTTTGGGGACGATGGCAAAGAAGAGCTTAAGCCAAAATGGAAAGTAGATTTGAAACTACTAATTAAGTCCAGATATATAAATAAATAAATTACTTAATTAATAAATACAGATGCAAAACATATTTTTGAGCCAATTTGACTTCCCGTCCGGTTATTACTTTATAAGGATTCATTTTTTACACTTTTTTTTAAAGATTTTTTTTTCTTTTGAACGATAAAATCTAGGAAGTTTAGCTTGGGAAAACAGTAATAAGATGTATTGTTGTAGAAGTCGTAGCAGACCTATAGGATTAGACTTCTGGTCTCAAAGGGACGGTTCAATAATTCTTCGCTCAGGCATCTGACATTTAAGTACAAAAGGCAACGGAAATGGGTTTGCATCTGCATTTGTTAGATAACAACATTATGGTGGTTAGCCGAGACTCAAAGGCCCCTCCCCCCTCACCCCCACAAACACGGTTAAAACCCGCCAAGCATCAAGTCGAATCTTAAAGCTATAGTCGGCGAGAGAGCAGAAAAAACTTGCTCAGGCAGGCTGTTCCACGGGAGCACTGAACTAACGAAGCGAGGTCTTCACACTCGACTGAATTTTGATTTTGTGTATTTGTTTGTGTGTTGTCCGCGTGTCTATCTGTCTGAAACACGATGAACGTTCCAAATTGTGTTTCCAAGTTGCTTGAATTTTCATGAAATAGGAGCGTTGGTGCATATAACGAGTTCAAAAATGAAATTCTTACTTTCAAATATTTTCTGAGGTATTCGAGTTTTGGCCCGATTCTTCGCAGCAACAATAAGGGCAGGATTAAGGGAACCCGATCTAAAAATCGAGTGGCTCTAAGCATTTATTTCATTGTGCCTCGCGTGGTTCCCAATGATATAGCCTCCTATAACTAGGAGGTGGTCTGTTGCCGTGCGAACACTGGATGCGTCAACAACACAACAGGAAAACCATGCATCGTAGCATCTCTCTCTCTCGGCCGGTTAATCATAATATGAAGAATTCAATAGATTAATAGATTAATCGTGCAAAACAATTATTCTGTGATTGCATAGCAAAATTGAGACTATCCTTTATTCAAACAAAAGGAAATAAAGAACTCTGCTGTTTGGTTGAAATTGTAAAAGCTAGTGCCGGGCTGTGGATTGGGTGAAATAAACCAATAGTGTACCTTGCAGTAATCAAAGACAGTAGGCAAGCTCCGACTTAAACACTTGACTTAAGGTGCGAATGACAGGTTACAGCCTCTTACGCCGTCTACCATTATTTATACTATATTTTAGGTTCTGGTTGGCCACTCGAAAGGCTGTATTTTATGATCGTTTTCAATCGCCTGTCACGCGTATGCACTAACGTTGGCGGTGACTGGTACCTTGGACACGCATTGAGCGGCTGGCGTACATAACGTCTGCGGCGTTAGGCCTAACCAGACATACTATAGCTGCGTTATAGCTGCGTTAGCTATAGTATCTCTGCCCTAACCTTGGCTGTACGGTTTTTGCTACTGACAAGATACATCTTACCGTTCTCTTGAGATAGTCCAGTGGCAACGCCGGCCTCTTGAATTTGTTGTTTCAGCATCCGTGTTGAGTACAGAGCCTTGCTGTATTTGAAGGCATTCCAAACAAGCTTCCTAGCCTGTAAATTCAACGGTTTTTCACGTTGGGAAAGCGATGAAGCGAGCGATACGGTAGCCATATTGGTTCGTCTGCTCGAAGAGAAATTGAACCAGGCGTGATCAATCCATTTTCCGAAAATCCGCGCGAATGGCCAACCAGAATCTAAAATAGTATAGTAGCAAGCCGTCGAGGTTAACGACATCACGAACACCAGATGGAACCCATCAAGCGATTCAAAAACTGCGTTTCAAAATCAGTCGATATATAGATAAAAGCGTGCCCGTGATGTCATTAGGCTTAACTTTACCACTTGCTTCCTGGTGCACGTGGGAGCACCAACTTTACACTCACTAATTAAGGAGGGCAGGTGGCTTGTTTGCTGTGTGAAAAGAAATTTATTTGTTTGTTCCTTTGCCTGTTGAAAGTACGGGCTAAACGTGACGGGATAACGACAAATGGCTATTATGTTGCTACAGCTTTTTATTTGGTGGCAATCCCCCTTTAAACACTCGATAACACCAAGTCATTGTCTGTCTGGCCAGATTGTAACGCATTGCTTCGAAATATAAGTTACTTTCCGTCTCGCTTTACGCTTTTACTTTTTATTGTGTGCGAGGTGTATCTTGAGTCCTGCAAGTATTTTGTGAGGGGCTACGTCTTCCTGGATAGGGTGGCTTTAATCGATGGCCGCCATTTTTTTTGTAACCATCTTGGATATCAACAAGGCACTCTGCTACTGAAAACGTAAATCGATTATTTGTACGGAGAACTTAAGATAGGCCGCGGACACTATAGGGTGCATTGACGCAACGACTCGCCTTTGCATTCTCGCAGTGGGAACTTAACTACAATGGCAAAAGTGTCGTTGTCATGGTAACAACGCTACCTACCTGGATTAGCTCAATTCGACGTCGTTTGAGTAAATGCTTCAAGTCTTATCATCCGTGACAATAAGATAAAGAATTCCTCCTGACGAAATGTTCCCAATCGCTTCTGAACTCGCATTATTGACTGTTTTCGTAGCGAGTCGACATAGCTAAAACTACCGCCGTGTTTGAATTTCAGATCTTTTTTTTTAACTTCAAGCTGCGAGAATGCAAAGGCGAGTCGTTGCATAAACACGCCCTTAATTATAGTGTCCGCGGCCTACCTTGAGTTCGCCCCAAAACGAAAACAGATAATCGATTGTATATTTTTGGTAGCAGAGTGCCTTGTATATATGCCTCAGATATCCTAGATGGTTACAAAAACAATGGCGGCCGTCGATGAAAGCCGTTCCCTCCAGGAAGACGTAGCCGCTCATTAAATACCGGCAGGACTCAAGATACGCTGCGCAGACTATAGTCTCATATTTCAATACAGGCCCGTGCAACGAGTTCAGAGTCGTTGAAATCTAATATCCCGTCAGTTATTCAACTTTTCAACGTCTCTTGTTCCCCAATGCTGACTGCTTGGTGGTATACGGGGAAGCTCAACGAATCGCCTGTATGCAAATTTTAATTTTTTTTTTTATATGAAATCTTCTTCTCCCTTCCAGCTACTTCGTCACTCGGGAACTGGGGGGTCATTTCAGTTATTGAAATTAATAAAGTGTTGGTTTACGGGAAATAATTAAATTCGCCTGAAACTCCAAGAACTTTCATCATAACCATCCCATGATAATATTATGTTGAAGCTCAATTACAATTCGGCCAATTATACGCCGACCAGTAAAGACATTCAAAGCATAGTTCAAATCGTTTAAAATTATCAAGTCATTCTTTTTCTACTTCATCGTTCACTCTACAGCATTACAGCACATCATTTGAAATTTAGAAAAAAACTACCTCAACTTTCTTTGGTTGCTATTAATTAAAGAAACCTTAGGACCCATTTTCATTAATTTTAGTTAGCCTACGGAGCTTGGAATTAGTAAGAGAGTTTTTAGCATCCCTTTATGGTTTTTTTTCAGATTAAAACATTTCTAGACACTAGGAGGCATTAATTGGTCATTGATAAAGTTTTCCCACATCCGTAATCCTGTCGTTGTAAAACCAACCCATTCAGCTGGGCTTCGACACTGCGAACTATGCCATTATTAATGCTTAATGCACGGTGACGTCACTCTAATACATCCCCATGCTAAAAGTGTAGTCGTTATATACGGTTAATGTGAAAACCCACACACGTCACAGTGGGTTAATTTTGATAACCCACACTTTTTGATAATCTAACACTTTTCAACCCCTGCTCCACCATGTGACATATGACCCGACTTTTTAAAATACCGTACACAACATAACCAGCGTAAACAGGCACATTTACAACCTGCGACACATTTCTTTCTAGCCTAACACGGAAAAAAAAAACTTGCGTACTATGCTAGACCCCCACATCCACGGAGGAATGGCCCAACCCTCTTTCGTTCCAACGGTACGAAAAGTAGGCTACTGACACTTCCTAAACACACCTAAAAACCTACGAGACTCAACCGAATAGCGCATTTTATACGCTATATCTTATTTAAACTAATAAAGTAGAAAAAATACGGTTTTACCTTAAACACAAAAGTCGGTGACTGGGACTGGATATAGGGACGTTCTCCCGTACGTGAGACTATCGTAGACAGGAAGTTTAAACCGGAAGTTTGGATTCAGGAATTTACGTCATGATTCACAAATAAAATTTTCAAATAAAATTTTTTTTAATCTAAAAAATAACTAGATATGTTAGCTCGACGTCACACCTTAGCATTAAAACATATATCCGTGAGGTCTGGCCGTTTTACCGGGGATATTCGCTCGTCTGCTCGAAACAGAGCTCGTGCGCTCGTGCGATCTCCCACCACCCCCTCGATATTGGACTAGCCGTTTCTCGCAGACGAGCGAATATCCCCGGTAAAACGGCCAGACCTCACGGATATCTATTACTTAAGACATGCATGCAGCGTGCTTAAACGTCTTACTTGACCGTAGATGATCGTTTGTAGGTTCTGGAGAGAGGCTCTCCTTTATTAGAACAGAAACGGTTGCGTTAGGGGGCTCTCCATTGGTTAAAATATTCTGATGGTTTCAATATGGCGACATTCAGTGACGTACACAAGAGAGGGAAATGGGCGGTATTAACCCTGCCCTTTTCAGAAAATACGCTTTTTGTAAAAAAAAAAAAAAAAACCTGCCTCTTTGTGCCGATATTTGCAGTTCCTGAGAAAGGGCACAAAGCCCTGAAAAGGCTTAAAAAGGGCAAAAAACGCCTAAAAAGGGCATTAAAGGCTTCAAAAGGGAAAAAAGGCCTGAAAAGGGCAGTAAAGTCCTAAATAGGGCAATAAAGGCCTGAAAAGAGTAAAAAAGGCCTGAAAAGGACTAAAAAGGGCAAAAAAGCCCTAAAAAGGGCATTAAAGGCATGAAAAGAGCAAAAAAGGCCTGAAAAGACCTTAAAAGGGCAAAAAGGCCTTGAAAAGGGCAATATAACCCTAAATAGGGAAAAGGCGTGAAAAGGGCAATAAAGCCCTAAGTAAGGCAATAAAGGCCTGAAAGGAGCAAAAAAAGCCTGAAAAGGACTAAAAAGAACATTAAAGGCTTGAGAAGGGGAAAAGGCCTGAATAGGGCAATAAAGGCCTGAAAAGGACTAAAAAGGGCAAAAAGGGCCTAAAAAGGACCAAAAAGAGCACAAAAGGCCTAAAAAGGGTATTAAAGGCATGAGAAGGGAAAAAGGCCTGAAAAGGGCAGTAAAGCCCTGAATAGGGCAATAAAGGCCTGAATTTTGCTCTCATGTCGAAGGCATTACAAATACGGGGCCTGTGAAGAGAGCCATGGCAGAACCTCTCTGCTATTAGGAGCAAGCATATCCTGTGTCAGAGATTACAGCTTGTAAGGGAGGCCATGTCCGTACCCATTCATAATGTTTGGCTACTGTTTTGCTATGTTGTCTGTCAGTAAGGCTGAGTGGTTGGACTTTACCTATGTCTGGATGGTACAGAACATTCCGTTCAGTCAATTTTGCGGAAAAACAACGTCTTCTTTCCATCCCAGAAAGCATCGCTTACAGACGTTGAACATTCCGCACAACGAGCTAAAGATTCTGTTGGATTCACGTTTTGTAGGCCTGAGACAACATGGCGGACAATCCTATGCTGCGATTTAATCGAAATCGAGCGAAATACCTGTACACAATGTTACCACTACCAACACAAGGATTCAGAACCTTTGGTTCAACCCTATAGACGATAATCCATACAATGCCAAATGCTGAACAGGTGAGCGGTTGGGCCGCGTCCATTTGTTGCTTCTGAGAGGGAGAAGAGTACATGGGCATGCACTTCATTTGAAAAAAATCTGTTCTGCCCTGCTGCTTTAACTTGGACAGACACATTTTTGTTCCTTTCCGTTCAGTTTTCTACTTTCCATTTTTATCATAGGGCATTTTTCATAAACTCACCGACCGATTACACAAAAATCGACCCCTTCCACCAAACGTGACGACACGCTTAAGCCTTTTACGAACGAACTCGCTGGAATGAACGAAGAGTAAAAATGGACGTCAGTGTCAGGAAAGAAGCTCACCATCATTTCCTCAGCAATCATCCTTGCGTTGCTAAGGAAGTTGCTACGCAGGTTTACATGTAACATGGGTGCTCAGTTTTTAGTATTCACCATCACACATCTTGCAATATTTTCGCAATGTTTTTACTTTTTAATTGTACAGCTTCTTTTTGGGCATTTTAAGACTTTTCTCATCCTTCCCATGTCTTGCACGTTGACGATGCCATCTGGGGCCTGTGAGTCCCTGGCAGGTCTAACCTTGGTGGTTAGGCATACGTGTCCCCAAACCTCTTACCATCACTATTCCTAGGCCATATATTGTACACTGTACTTATATGTAATTGTGGCTGGCTGTTTGTGGGCCCCCCCCCCCCCCGGTACTTGCCAGAGCCATTGCTAAAGCAACAAATATTATTATTACATGAAATACCAACCAAGCCTCTTACATATAGGTTCAAGCTATGCTTCAGCGCAAGAACCGGTTCCCGCAGTCGATGAGTACGATGCTTCAGCGGTGACGTGACGCTGTCGTACCAACAAATTCACCGTGCGTTTACAAACTACATTGACGAGATGGGACTTCAGCGCTGAGTTGTTCAACGAGTTTGTGAAAATGCCCATTAGATGTAGGAATAGGCTTAATCTGATATCAAAGGGAGGGTTCATTTGTTCTTCACTCAGGCATTTTCACATTTTCTTTTAGAGTATACAAAAGGCAACGAAAATGGATTTGCATCTGTATTTATTGACCGAACGAAACGAGGTCTTAATACTCGACTGAATTTTGATTTTGCGTGTGTGTTTGTATGTGTGTCTTTCTGATTTAAAGCCGATAACGTTTACAATTTTGTTTAGATGTGACTGAAAATTCATAACAACGAAGCTTTGGTGAACGAAAGAAACGGGTTCAAAGTTGAAATTCCTACTTCCAAACATTTTCTGAGCCCATGTTTGAGCCCGATTTTTAGCAGCAGTGGTAAGAGAGCAGGAGTAAAGGAACCCGATCTAAAATGCTAGTGGCTCCGAGCATGTGGCACGTGTACATCACTTGCTCCCAACAATGCAGCTGGCAATAACAAGTTAGCCAGCAGAGAGAAGGACCCTCGGCTGGCACCCAAAGGATGCCGCTTCTAATTCCTTAATCTCCTGGTCCCGCCCCCTTCCCTCACCCCTAACCCACATCCTGGTTGCATCATACCGGAAGTGAGGTACCCCCCCCCCATGGTAATTCGGTCCCAATTTTCTGGAATTGATGAGGAAGGTTGTTGACCTTACCTTTGTCTTTCTCAGCACTCCTAAATCCTGATATTTATGAATCCTGATGATAACATTTTTTATTTGGGTGCTATCATAGATTTTTTTGGGGACGATTACGTCGTTTTAACACCCGGCCACGTCAACAACACAGCCGTAAACTCTCTCTTGGTCGAGCAACTTGTAACTCTGCAGAACTCATCTGGCCTTCTTTATTAGATTAATCGTGTAAAACAATTCGCTGTGATTGCATAACGAAAATGAGATCAGAGAATGTTTGGAACACAATAAAATTAATCAGTAAGAAAGAAACGTTACAATCGCAGCAAGTATTAGGCCTAATCTATATTATATTATCTAGATTGGGTATCTCAGTATGAAAGCTGGGTCAATTTGACATGCGCTAACTTGCGAGCAGTTCTACTTTTATTTTCTCTTAACTTCAGCGAAACTTGATAGAAACATTTCTGGGACACGTCATCTATTACGCTAAGACCTCAACCTAGGGTTTTGTAACGGAATCGCCGTTGATCACCCCTTTAGTAAAATAAATAAGAATAAAAAAAAATAACGCAAGCACATGAAAGATATAAAAAAAAATACCATCTCAAAGATCTCCTATTTTTATTTTGTCTTCTTGGCAGTACCCATTCGTTTCCACAAACTCCCTTTTTTCTTTCGCACGTTGTACGTGCTCAATTCTTACTTCATGATCTTTGGTGAAGCCGGTGGTGGTCTTCAGTCCCAGCTATGACGTCACAATGGACGGTCGATCCCTTAACTTGAGCTTTCTCTCCCCAATCTCATTTCTTGTGATAATCCGCTGGATGAGGCCTCATGGG
>JAHWFP010224892.1:4942-46322 GCA_023313725.1 Lithobius niger | reverse complement strand
TTTTTAAAGTTATATCGTTGAATCGTTTTAGCAGTTGAAGAGAAGTTTAAACCAAGGTTTATAACCAGAATGTCATGGTCGCTGGCCCCAGTTTACCGTTGTGCTCGATATCCGTAACAATTTCATTGTCCGATGTCAAGACCAGATCCAATATCGAACTGCCTCGCGTGGGCTTGGTTACGTGTTGTGTGAGTGACATTTCAAGGACAAGTTCCAAAAAATCTTGGGCAGAAGCTGGTGCACAGAAAAGAGACCAATCTATATCACAGTAGTTGAAATCACCAAGAAGAATTAAATTATGCCTTTGCACCGATCTGAGCATCTGGAATAGTTTTGCATTATTATCGGGACTTGAATTGGGAGAACGGTAGATTACGCCGACGACAAATTTTGTAGTGTTCGCATGGAAGGTAATCCAGCTAGAGCTTTCAAAGCCATAATCAGTAACGTCAAAGGCACTGGAAGGAAATTCAGAACGCACGTAAATAGCAGTACCACCAATATGGTGACCGGGTTTGTCATTCCGTGAGAGCAGGTTATACTGCTGAAACTGGGGAGGCGTGCAATTCTCATGAAGCCAAGTTTCGGTTAGAGCAAGGATTGTAGGGCGATGCAGGGCTAGCAATGCTTCAATTTCAGAATACTTATTGTTGATACTTTGTGCATTAGTATAGATTACTTTTATTTGTTGGTGGATTTCAAGCGGTGACGTGTGTTGTATGTTGCGGGGGGGGGGGGGCGAGGAAGCAAATTTTGACTCAAAGGGAAGGAGGTAGCGTGAGTTTGGTTAGGCGAGTCCGAAGAAACATGTGGAATGGAATCGTTAATTCGGGGGACTGGGTTCAGTATGGTACCGGTGGGGTGGGAGTTAACGTTTGATGAGGTTCCTGAAGAGGATGTGAAGGTGTTAGGGGTGCCTGTCGCCTCAGAGGTAAGATGCGGTAGGGGGTTTGACACTTGGTAAGGACAGTTGGGTTGACCTGTTAATGTACCGGCAGTGGCCGTATTAGTTACACTATAGAGGATCCACGAGTTTTGCCCTGGCTTGGCTGGTTGGGCTCCAGCACAACGACCTTGCCACTGTGAATACCTACATTTTCACCATTAGCCCGTCGAGCAATAACCTCGCTACGCAGCTGCTTATGACTACTGAGTTGTGCAATAGTAAGGTCAGGTCTGCCCGCTGCCTTACAACCAGTGGTGTAGAGATAAACGAATTAATGTTGGAGGTATGGCTAGCAAACGAAGGGTCAGAGGGGAAGCTTCCAACAATCCGTAAGATATTTTTAGATTATTAACTCCTTCATAAAGTGTTGAGCAGGAAGGTGATGGATTTTATTTTCTACCCTGCCTGCCCACGTTTGCCTTATACAAATTTAAGTTGGAAAGTAAGCTTACAGGTGTTTCTTACAGGTGCTCTTTGGTTCCATTTTACTGATTGTTGGTTTTCCTGAGTAAGTTATGCTACATGCAGTCAAACCTATTTCAGTAGGACCGATTTCTGTGTACCCCCTTTGCTCTCCCCCCCTCCCTTTACTCCCAGTCGTGCAGTGGTAAATCAAATTAGTGTTGGACTTCGGCTATGGCTAGCAAAAAGTTAGAAGAGGATGGCACAACTACCAAAAAATAATCCCCAAAATATTTATTTTTATTTTTAGCTTCTACATAATGCGTTGGTGCGTTGAACATGAAGCTGATGGAAGTTATCTCCCATTCCGCTAGTCAAAAAGTAATAAGCTTACAGGCTGCTTAGTTCAGTTTTACTGGTCGTTGTGATCCCTGAGTAACAGTTTTGCTGCATGAAGTCAAATCTATTTCCATTTAGAACAAATAAAGAATTGTGAGTAGTTCGTATAATAGTAGATATTGCGGCGATTCTGAAAACATAAATAAATAAGAAAAACCGCATTAGCTTGCTCCTGTTCACGGTGGCGATGCTACTGGGGGGGGGGGGGGGGGAGGCAAGGGTGGGCACTACATCTCACCCAGATTACCGTTACTCAAAACTTACAAGTAAAAATACAAATCCAAGTTGTTTGTATTAATACAGTTGTTTATATTAATAAAAATGAAAATTTGACAGGATCGAATATTAAACTTTAATACCCGGCTGATTAAAAGAAAGTTGGTAGTTAGGCATAGTATTGGACGGGGGGTAGTCTACGGCAATCGTATTGCTACTAATACAGTGGCCCACCCAAGTCGAAATGGTGCCAGACCTTGCCCCCCCCACCCCCTCCCAGCCAGTTTATTCGGGCGTCACTACTGTCTTAAGAGAATTGGTACCAGAGTGCTGCTATTGTCCGTGCCTGCAGGATGAAATCATTGCTTACTACAGTTCTGCAGCTCTGGTGACTTACTACAGCTCTGGTGGCTGGCTGTGCACATGTATCACGTGATCGTATATTTGCCTTGCCACTCCACCACCACGGTGCATTGCCACCAGTGACAGGAGCAGGCTCCTGCGGGTTTTTCTTGTTTATTTATGTTTTCAGAATCGCCGCAGCATCTACTATTATTGTTCTCCATTTGTTCTCATTGGAAATAGATTTGACTTCATGTAGCAAAACTGTTACTCGTGGAAAGCAACGGTCAGTAAAACTGAACTAACCACCCTGTAAGCTTATTACGTTTTGACTAACGGAATGGGAGGGAACATCCGTAGCTTCAAATTCAACACAATATGTAGAAGTTAAAAACTACAACTTATTTTAGGGATTATTGTTTGGTAGCTGTGCCATCCTCTTCTAACTTTTCGTTTGCTAAACATAACGTAACAATGGGGCAACAATAGGGGAGACACACAAGACTGAACAAGGTGTTAATAATGCTTGGCCACAGGAAAAGCTACATTTCCGTTGCATCTTCTTCCACTTAACATTGTCAGCCAGAGAAAAGGGCAGCTGACATCCGGGATTAACTAGCAGATCTCCGGAAAGTGGAACAGGTAACTGATGCCCAATTGAGAGCAGGTAAAAATCTTGGGATGATATTTAATGCAGAGGAGACAGGAAGAAAAGAGGAATCCCACTACCATTTGTAAGGCTGTATTGGGTAGCAGCAAATGAAATAGCAGGTAATCCTGTCATGAGTGGTTCTATCATTCCCCACAATGCAGCTGACAGTGCAACAATGCAAGGAGAAAAAAGTAGTATATTGTTTAAAAAAAGACATAACAGTTCTGCTTTGCAACGTAGCAATAGCGCTCGGCAACTGGGAGAGGATGAAGAAAGTGATGTGAAAGAGTCAAATGATCTAGTATGGCTTCGTAAAGCATATAAGAGTGGTCTTTCGAATTGTATAGTCAGTGGTCCTACTGTGTGATCTGGCGGGCAGGCTTTATTTTACCACACAGATTTTCAAGGCAGTGTCTTCTCTCATTGAGAGTAATGATATAGACGTAATTTGTTCGTTACGAGCAAATAATTTTTCTTTGTGCTGGAAAAAGTACAATACCTGTCAATTTTTTCATTGTTACCTCAACTATGCTGCTGGAAACTTGAGACTTGTTTGGCCACCTCAGTGACCCAACCGTGCATTCCCGGTCCTCCCTATAAGAATGTCCCCCTGTGGGCTAGGGGTAGAATAAGCCAACCGTACCCCTGAGTGTCATAGAAGGCGACTAAAAGGGAACCCAAGATAAGGGTCTGCTAGGGTGCCAAGGGTCTGCATGGCGGAGGGTTTTTGGTCCGTCTTGAACACTAGCAACCTCAACACTACGGTTTGCAAGTGTGCCTACGGTGTGTATGGCGAGCAGGCTTAACACCCGTCACAAGCACTAGTCATAAAGAGGTGAAGGGACATCCAGACAAACCGGGCCTGAAGTGGCTGCTTAGAGGATATTTGGCGGTTTGAATCCCCTTTTGGGTTTGGTTCCAATTTGCACACTGGGCGTTTCATCCTCATCCCCCAGCATGTTAGCCGTGTGCTGCAACCTAGTAATCCGTGGAAGCAGAGATCCTGGCTTTCGGGCTTTGGCTCCTTATTTCGGAGGACGGGTGGCCTGGGCGAGCAGGCCTAAGGTCAATCGACCATGACCTTCTGGGTCCTGTAGATGTGGGGGGGGGGGGCTTGTGCTGTATCCGTCTGCATCACGGACCCGAACTGTTTGGGTTATCGACGGAGGTGGTGTGTACGGCTTCCTTGGTGGCCTCGCCTCTCGGCATGCTTAGGCTGCCAACTCACCAAGATAGACGGCGGTGTTAGCTTTTTGGTGCTGGGCCCTGGATGTGCGGCTTACGGCCCTGCAACACCCGAGTGCCGCGCGGGGTTCTCATTTTTTTTTGGGGGGGGGCTGGCCCCCGCAACTTTTTTTTTCTCCCCCAGGCCACCACATGGCCCCCCCCCCCCCGATAAAATATCTTTCCCCAAAAATTCTTCCCCTCCTCGCCGCACTAGCAAGTGCCGGAGGAGGGAACCCAAGATGGTTGTTTGCTGCCCAGTTACCAGACGTTAGTAAGAGTCGGGACCAAGTCACAAGGCTTTACGGCTGTGAAGCATTTGACGAGGAAAGGCGAGAATGGTGCCCAGCCAACTGACACCTTTTTCCTGACCTTTGATACGCCAGTTGCACCGCTGCACATTACTGCCGGTTACCTGCGGTTGAAGGTCAGGAGTTATGTACCGAATCCAATGCAGTGTTTCCTCTGTCAACACTTCAGCCACACCAGCGGCTCGTGTAAAGGTTAGCCTACCTGTGTTAGCTGTTCTCAGACAGCCAATGAAGGCGCTGATTGTACTGGCCCGGAGCAGTGCATCAACTGCAGTGGTCGGCACCAGGCCTCTTCACGGGACTGCCGTGTTTATTTAGAGGAACGTCGTGTGCAGGAATTGAAGGTGAAGTGCGGGCTTTCCTACTTGGAGACCCGGAAGAAGGCTGAACTATCAGCAGCGCCGATGACCCGATCTTTTGCGCAGGTGCGCAGTGTGCCATTGCCTGGCCCAGTTAGTGAGTCCGCTGATTTGGCGGATTTGCGCGCTGTGCTCAGGTCTTTGACGAGGACGGTAGGCATGCTTGTTACTTTGTTGACCCAGCAACAGCCATCTTTACAGGGTCTTTTGGGTTCTTCGGAACCGGTTGCTGCCTTGCCGTCGACATCTGCCCAGCCTGCGAATGTTTCTGCTCCTGTTCCTGTAACTGTTCCCAGGCAGGTTAAGGCTGCAGTGCCCGCCCGGAGTGCTCCACAGAAAGTGTCAAAGAAGGCTCCTGCTGGTACAGCCTCAACACCACCCGTGAGGAAGTCGCCACCAGGAGAGAAGGTGAAAGTCGTTGAACGAGCAGCTTGCTGAGGGGTCCATTGCGTCTCCTCCACAATTTGATACTCCTTTACCCATGGAGCAGGGAGAGATTTCCTGTTCCACTTCTCCTGAGCTTTTTTCTCATTCCGAGGACAACTTCGTACCGGACATCACTTCGACTTTTGATTCGGGGAGGATTCAGATGTTTTTGGATCGCCCAGGGTTGGAGTTAAGGAGGATGATTCAGTCTTAGCCCGTCCTAATGCCTGCGCATACCATCGTTCAGTGGAACTGCCAAAGTTATCGGACCCATGCAGAAGAGCTCCGACTGCTTTTGTCGCATTGGCGACCTCTGTGCTGCTGCCTCCAGAAAACTTGCTTTAAGGTGTCAGATAATCCGGTTGTTCGGGGTTATTCTGTCTACCGTCTGGATGAGGACCCTGTGCTACGTGCACATGGTGGTGTTCCAGTGCTGGTTCAACACTCTCAGCCACATGCCAGTGTGCCTCTGCACACTAGATTTCAGGCGGTAGCAGTTCGAGTTTCTTTCCATTTGGATATTACTGTCTGTTCGCTTTATTTGCCACCGGACGAGGTCTTTGGGGTTGGTGACCTGGAGGACTTGGTCCGCCAGCTTACTGCCCCTTTCCTCTTGCTGGGCTAATTTAACAGCCACCATGTCCAGCGGGGAGAACCTCATACTGATAACAAGGGGAGGATCCTTGAGGAGTGGATGCAGATGGGGTCTATTTGTGTCTTGAACGATGGTGCCATGACCACTGCAATCTGGCCAAAGGTAATTGGTCAGCGGTGGATTTGGCGTTTTGCTGTCTAGCTATCCCGGTTCACTTCACTTGGGCTATCACTGCCGATCTGCATGGGAGCGATCACCTCCCCATTGTGTTGTCCACAACACAGAGGGGTTCTGTTGCTTCCAGGCCAGCCCATTCGGCGCTGAAACAAGCTGAATGGTCAGCCTTTGCTTAGTCTGCTGTTTTCCAGCATACGGTGCAGGACTTTACTGATGTAGCTGAGCTTTTAACTCATTTCACTATGGTTCTTTCTTCTGTCCCACGTACGTCCACACAGCCTAGACGGGTTCCTGTTCTGTGATGGACGCCTGCTTGTGGGAAGGCCATTTGGGCCAGCAGGCGAGCGTTGCGTGCATTTACGGTTAGACCAAATGCTGACAATTTTGTTGCCTCTAAGCGCTGTCGTGCCTGTGCAAGGCTTGTCATCCGTGAGGTTAGGCGTGCTTCGTGGTCGGCTTATGTTTCGTCGATCACGTGCTCCACGCCTTCTCAGCAGGTGTGGAGGAAGGTGCGCCAGATCTCGGGGAGGAACGTGCCTTCCCCGGTATCGCAGCTGAGGGTGGCGAATGCCGTGGTTTCATCTGGGCCGGATATTGCCGATTGTCTTGCGTCTGCATTTGCGCGGGTCTCGAGTGATGACCATTATGATCCTGTATTCCTCGGAATTAAGCGTAGGGAAGAGGCTCGCTCTCTTGACTTTCACTCCGACGGGCTACAATTTACCGTTCACCAGGCAGGAATTTGTTTCAACTTTGTCTAGGTCGCATGACTCCGCCCCAGGCCCTGATGATGTTCACTATCAGCTGTTGAAACATCTGCCTCTTGCCCCCCAGCAGTTCTTGCTGGAAATGTTCAATCGTGTGTGGGCAGAGGGCTCTATTCCAGCTGCGTGGAGGGCAGCAGTGGTCATCCCGATTGTAAAACGGGGCAAAGACCCTACTTCTCCTTCCAGTTATCGCCCAATCGCTCTGACTAGCTGTGTCTGTAAACTTCCGGAACGAATGGTCAGTGAGCGGTTGGTCTGGGTGTTGGAATCACGGGGATTCTTATCTGCATCCCAGTGTGGCTTTTGACGGTTTTGGTCAAGTATTGATCATCTTGTTGCCCATGAATCAGATGTGAGGGAGGCTTTTTGCCTGCGTCAACATCTGGTTCAAATTTTCTTTGACTTGGAGAATGCTTATGATACGACCTGGCGTTATGGGATTCTCCGTAATCTCTCTGACTGTGGCTCGAGGGGACGGATGCCACTGTTCCTTTCAGCTTACCTCTCCAGCCGTTCTTTTTGCGTTCGTGTCGGGGCGACTCTTTCCCGCCCGTTTGTCTTGGAGAATGGTGTGCCTCAAAGAAGCGTTTTTAGTGTCATCTTGTTTGCTATTGGGATCAATCCCATTGCTCAGCAAGCTGCTGCCCTAGTCTTTGTTTGTCGATGACTTCGGCCTGCGCTTTCAGGCAGCTCGCATGCAGACCTGCAAGAGGCAGCTACAGCTGGCAGTTAACAAAATCCAGACCTGCGCAATTAGTAATGGTTTCCGATTTTCTCCGGACAAGACTGTGCGTCAACTTTTGCCGCCAACGAACACTGCACCCAGAACCTTGCCTGTACTTGGGACAGGCCCAGATTCCTGTTGTCCCCCAGGCACGTTTCCTGGGTGTGGTGTTCGATTCCAGGTTATTTTGGCTTCCACACTTGCGTCAACTTAAAGACAAAGCTTTGCGGGCGCTTAACATCTAGCGGATTCTGTCGGGCACTTTATGGGGTGCCGATCACACTGCCATGTTGCGCCTCTACCGAGCCCTTGTCTGCAGCAAATTTGATTATGCGTGCATGGTGTATGGTTCAGCTAGTGACTTGACTCTCTAGATGTTGGACACTGTGGCGACTGGGGCATTTTGGACGTCTCCAGTGGTCAGCCTCTATGTTGAGGCCTCGGAGCCACCTTTGACCATTCGTCGGCGACAGTTTGCCATTCAGTATGCTGTGCATTTGCGTACTGTACAATCCAGTCCTGCTTGGAACATGGTTTTTGGGCCAGACTTGCGGGTCGGTAGACACAAGGTGGGTAAGGGTGATTTCTGCGATAGGCTCCAGCAGTCCTGTCAGGAAATAGCCTTTGAAATGCCCTGCGCCTTGAGGCTTGGGGGATGCCAGTGGCCCCTTGGCTTGTCCCAAGTGGCATTTTCATTTTCACTTTGGCATCCCTCCCGAAGGGTTCCACTCTACCAGCAAGGTACTTACAGGAGTTCTGGTGGCTGTGTTCTCAGTACGCCGGTTATCAGTGGCTGTTTACTGATGGGTCGAAGTCAGACGTTGACGTGGCGTGTGCTTGTGTGTGTTAGGGAGCGACGGTTGCCCATCGCCTTCCATCAGGCTACTCTGTGTTTTCTGCAGAGCTTTTGGCTCTCGGTTTGGCGGTGGAATGGATCCTTGACCTTCAGGGCACGCATTTCATTATCTTTAGCGATTCCATGAGTACCCTGGATTCCTTGGCGATTTACAATCCTCAGAACCCCTTGACACAACGTGTCCAAGCTTTGCTTTCCCGCTTGCCTGGCCTGCGGAAAACCGTGCTTTTCTGCTGGATCCCGGGCCATGTGGGGATGTGTGGAAATGAGCAAGAGGATTCTGCAGCGAAAGAGGCCGTTTCTGGCCCTCTCGTAAGGGATCTCAGTCTTGTTCCCTCAGACGCCTTTCCAACTCTGCGTCTGAGGTTACACGCTTTTTGGCAAGTCTTGTGGGACAGTCAGGACGGTAATGAATTACGAGCTATTAAAGGCACTGTTGAGAAATGGCACCGCAGTCGCCGTGAGGAGGTGGTGTTGGCCCGTTTGCGCATTGGTCACACTCGATTACTCACTGTTTCCTTTTGCGGGGGTTGACCCTCCTGAATGTTATTGGTGTTGACCGCCATTTACGGTCCGGCACTTCCTTGTTGATTGTCGCCATCTTGTTGGTGTTCGTCGTCATTTCTGTCTTCCGCATGACATTGCGCGTCAATTTGGTGATAAGTCTGTCCTCCTGTCCGGTGTTTTTCAATTTTTGCAGGAGGTACAGATGTATGACAAGATTTAGATTAGGGGTTTGAATAATATCTCTGTAATATTTGGTGCAGTGGCAACCCGGACCACTGCACTGTGACTGAGGTTGACGCTAATGACCAAGCTGTCGATGCGCCATTAAGCCTCAATCCCTCCCTACAAGAATGAAGGTTGCGAGAGCAGAGCAAGCAGAACAAGCGGCCACCATGGTGGTGGCTTGAGACACCACCATGGCGGCCGCTTGTTCTGCTTGTTCTTCACTTTAGTCTTAAGACATCCCTTCCTGTGTTTCCCGGGTCCGCTCCACCCTCCGTCTGTTCAGAGCCGGTTTTTTTCCCCTGTCTTTCGGATTGCTCGACCGATGAAACCCCCTCGCTTCCGTCTCCCAGCCGTAGTTCGCCGGCTTTGCCGTCTCGAAGACTACATTGGAAACGAAAACATCGTGGCTCTCTTCTCATGTCTCCCGGTATCGACCCACCATCCCCAAGGAAGCCCGTCCTTTCGGTTTTCGTCTTTCCGAAAGCCCCAATTTTTTTTCAAAACCAATAATTGAAGATCTCTGATTCCCATCCCTCCTTCCACCTTAGAATACGAAAAGACCGTGGCTCCCATCCCATGCGCGGAATCAACCCACTATCACCATGGAGACTCGTCACTCCACATACGGCTTTCGCCTTTTTGCAAGCCTCCGTCTTGTCAAGTCCGAAGACAGAAGACCTTAGCTTTCGTCGAACCTTTCGTCTTTCGGAAACGAAATCACAGTGGCTCCCTTACCGTGACTCCCGGGATCGACCCACCATCCTCGTTTTCGGCTTTCCGAAAGTCTCCACTTCTCCAAGTCCGGTACTTAAAACATGTTCTGGGAAACCGTTTCATCCTTTGTCATTAAAATCTGCAATCTCCGTAATTCCCTCACCGTACCTCCCGAACTCCAACCACCTCCATTTCGGGGATCCGACACCTCACGCCCAATTTTGGTCTTCTGAAAGACTCTATTTCTCCAGGTCCATAAGCAGAAGATTTTCGTAACCATCCTACCTTCGTCCTCAGGCAACGTAAACACCGGTTGATTTCTTCCCATTGTCTCCCAGGATCATCCCACCGTAATCACGTGGACCCATCACCCCGCCATCTCATCTTGCTTTCGACATTCCAAAAGCCTCAGTTCCACCATGTCCGGGGAAAAAGTTCTTGGATACACTTCACTTTTCATCATGGGCAAAAACGAAAAGACTGTGACATCCTCCCCGTTGTCCCCAGACATCCTTTCGTCACAATCATCACGTCCTGTCTTATCTCCTACCATGCTTTCATCCACCTTGTCGGCCGCTTTTCGTCACCCGATATCATCACCACCATGCTTCCGAAAACCTCCATCCCTTCAGGTCCTTGAATTGACCTCGGGATCTCTCTGTCTTTCCTTTCGTAGCCAGTAACACTCCCTGTGCTCTACCCACATTACCGTTAGGTTTCGATGCCTCATTCCCCCCTTCCAGTTTTTGCCTGCTTGTCTTCGGATGTCTCTCCTCAAACATGGGAAGCCAATCTTCCGTGCCATCCACACGCCTTTCGTCAAATTGAAGCGGAAACCACCATGCCCTTCCCGTCGTCTCCCGGGTCCGAATTACCACCCTTACACCGCATGCTGTCTTTTCCATCTTCTCTTGCTTCCGGCTTTCGGAAAGCCTTCCACCTCAAGTGCGTATCCCTGTAAACCAGTCGCACTACAATCCATCTCCATCAAACGAAAGCACTGGGCCTTCTCGTCTTCCTGAGCCTGCCCCTCTTTCAGGATTCGGCTACTTGCTAAGGACCGTCATCCAAGTCGGACCCAGTCCTCCTTCGCCTTTTGACGACCGTCGCGCTGATCGTCGCCCAACAAATTTTCAACAACATCATCCCGAGTCCCTAATCGGTCCATATCCCCGCCCACCACTCTTTCGTCGACCTCCAGCAAGGTGGCGTTAACGTCTCAACAACTACCTGCCGGCCACCCTCAGCTACCTGAAAGTCCCATCCTCTTCAAAAAAAAAGAGAAACTCACTACTATGAACACAACCGGTGACACCGCCCAGATGCCTAATGTTCTCCAACATTCCATTCCATTTCGATCCATCTTGGGCCCCCCATCAAAAGCATCACAGCCCAAGGAAATCAACTCCACCGCACCTTTCGCACCCAACGAAAATCTACCTTGACGTAAAAATAACACAACTCTACCTCTGCCAGTTCAAGAACACACGTGCCACCGTGCTCCCTTCCCCCTCCACCAAGTGGTTCTTCTCATTCCATTTCAGGCCGCGCCGCTCGAAGCTTTCGTTTCGCACCTTTCACAACACATCACGTGATTACCCTTTGTATCATTTTGCGAACCTATATAGCGTTCCGTCGAACCTGGTTCACATCCTGAACATCATGGTAAAAGTGAAGTTTCCTGCAATACCTAAGGAGGAAGTGGATGAAGTGGATATACTTTGGTAGGACTCCGAGCATTGATGACCCAGGAACCTGCAAGTGCCCTGGCCTTTCAAACCCACACCGCCTCGATACCCACAAAACTGTATGCCAATATCATAGAGCTTGTGAATATTACACTAAACCATGTGCAATATGTGTGATAATCCCTTACCGAGAATGGCGCATAATAGCCTCCATGCAATTAGCTTCGGTAATCTGTGAACGCCAGGCCAAGGAGCACAAAGAAGCAGAGTTGAAAAAACTTTGCCCATCTTCCCAACCTTCAACACCAAAGCTGAAGTCAACTCCATCTTGCACTGTTCCAAGCATCCCCAATACCCCAGGAAAGACTCCCATCAACTCCCAATCCGGTACACCATTATCTCGGCAGTCTTGGGTGAACTCCCCCCTCTCCACCATCACTCCATGGAGTGCAGTCACGATTCCTTCTACGAATTCTGAATCATCTACCCCTGCTCTAAGCGAAATCGTAGATCCTTACAATCTTCCCGAAGAAAGCCCTTCTTCCCCACTACATGAAGAACCAATCATCATGAATGATGTCATTCCACTCCCAGAACAGGAAGTCCCGGCAACTCCTCACTCTCCCATACACGACGACACGGACTTAGATGAACCACCACTTCACTTTGACACAACCTTTACTACATCACCGGCAGATCACCCCACAACATCCAACGACCCGAACTCTTCCACTCCAATCCATCCCGAAGAATCTCACTCCCCACTCTACGGTTTAGACTCTGAAGAAGTGATCGACGTAAACCATGACCAAATATTCAAAACTCTCAAATATAAACTGGGACTAAATGACCGAGTGAAAGCTCAATTCAACACCAACCATGACAAGGTCAAACCCTTCCTACTACACCTCCACGACAAATTTTTCCATCAATCGTAGACCATCGCTAAACTTAAAGCTGAAGTCAACCTCCTCTGCTCAATCAACGCCACCCAATTGAAAGAATTGATGGACAATGTGCTACAGAAAGCCTTAGCAAAAAGGAAGGCTTCACTGGCACCTCCACATCAAGGACTCAACCCGCCTACAGAAAATTTGTCCCTGGGTTTTTCACCCCATTTCAGATCTTCAAACAATAAAGCCGTCCTACAAACCACCGGGCCGCTTTTAACACCCTCTTCTAGGCCCACGTTTCCCAACCGGGAATGCGTGCCCCTAGCGGAGCATGGAGCATATGTAGGGAAAGTGAGAGACGCAGCCAGATCAGCAGTGAACTTTTCGCCAATGACAGAATTATACCTGCTTGCCACAATTTTTTAAAAATTACGTTATTGTAAAGATTTTCAAGAGTTACCAGAATCATTCATTTTGTTTAAAAAAATACACAGCAATGCAGTGCCTCATTGGGCCACTCAGGAACACTGGGATCTATGGTGAAGCCCCCTCAGAAGATTTAAAAAAATAAGTTGCAGGGAAACGTTTCAAATGCATGCCTGTTTCTTAAAAATGCGTTAGCTGTATGAGGCCTTTGTTAAAACAAAAAAAAAATATTTTTGAAAAATTTTAAAGGGATTCTTATGAAAATTGCATACCTAAGTTGTGGGAAAATATTTTAAATTTAAGCATTTTTCTTAAAAATACGGTAGATGGACCATGCCGGAGAAACTTATGGGACTATACCACCAGCCCCCCCTCCTTTACAAGGGTTCTTCCTCCCCGCCCCCCGCAGGAACCTCGAGGTCCATACCCAAAATTCCGGAGAAGGCTCAACCCTTCCCAATCCGACCCCGTAGCAATGGGGGTGGAGAGGGGACGCATCATTGCATGCTAGCCCCAATGGGGAGGAACACTGTAGAAAAAGTTGGGAACCGCTGTTCTAGGCACCGGTCCATCCGATCCTCGGCTTAAGCGTCCATCTTTACCTTCCAGACCTTTAGTGTACGTTGAGGATCCCCTTGATGAAGATACTCATCTTTCTCTCCTACACTCCTTCAACGAACAATGCCGCCGAAAGCAAGCTGCCCTAACTGAGGCCTGGAATTCTATAAAATCTACATCTGAGACTCACAATCTCCAGTCAGACTCTCTCTGGCAATTTGACAATGCCACAAATTACAAACCTCTACACCCCGATATTGGTTCAACTGCCAACCCAACCTACATCCGACATCCCTTGTGATTTATGCAAATCCAGAACCACAGGATCTTGCTTCGGGCTACGGAATATGTCAGACTTCAATGAGCACTAAAAATTATCAAATCTTTCATGCCGTGCCACATTTTTTCGCTTAAAAAAAAAGTAATTCTTCCTTGGACCTTTTTATGATCTTCCCTTCTTTCACGGCTCTTTAACCCCCTTTTTTAGCTCCCGCTCCTTGGACCACCTCTTCTGGGTGGAGATTTAAACAGGAACTCTAAATTGCTGTCATCCGTGGCCGGCTCCTTCCAATTTGACCCTTTTCTTTCAAAATCACTGCGCCCTTTAAAAAAAACACTCCACGTCCTTCTCGGAAAAATGGAAAAGAAAATAATGCAAACCTGTGCTCTACAAACTCCCCCCCCCCCCCGCCCCAAAAAAAACATCATTCCGGAGGAAATCATTCAATCAAACCCACGCCATCATCGATCCGACTTCAAAGACATCTTCTCACCGAACTTTGAACCCTTCAATCCCCTTCAAGAGTAAAAAACCATCGATCTGTCCTGCAAGTTCATCGACACCATCTGGAAACCAACACAACATCGCCCACCACTTAAGATAATTAAAACTCCCCCTTGTGTTAAAAAAAAGAGGAGGCACAAACTAAAACACAGCTCACTTGCACACTGCCCAGAGTGCACCCCCGTGAAGAACTTTCATGATGACGCCAGCCTCAGAACCTCGGGGAACTCGCTCAAAATGTGCCCTGCCACCAAATTTGATGAGGTCAGCCTGTCAATGCAAAAATTGACAGGTATTATACTTTTTCCACCACAAAGAAAGCCCATTTTGCTGACCCCCAGCCAGGCCGGTTAAATTTTTTTTTGCGTTAAAAGTACAATACCTAAAGGCCCACCCACCCCTCTCAAGTCACCTTTTGACAATTGAGAGACAAAGAGATGGCAGGCTCTCGCAGCCGCTATTCTTATAGGGAGGGCCATGCATGCGCATGCATGGTTAGGTCACTGAGGCGGCCAAACAAGTCTCAAGCATCCAACAGCATCGTTGAGGCAACAATACAAAAATTGAAAGGTATTGTAGTTTTTCCGCAAGAGAAAATATTTTTAGCCGGCCTGGCTGGGGGCCAGCAAAATGGTCTTTTTCAAGTCGCCCTGAAGATGCCAGAAGCTAAAAGAGTGTTATTTGCCAGTAGCATCATAATCAACGGGAAGAAGAATCGTTTCTATGATCTATCGAATCAAAATGGAAAATACGAGTGCACTGGCTTCCATACGAAGTGACCCCAGACAATGGATTTGCTCTCCGCTGTGTTGGGTCATTAATAAGCCATGAACGTGAAATGCTAACAATTGACGGGCATGAATAATATGTTATGGGTGTCCGATGTATCACCATCAAGTTGCGAGAAACTGTGTTGCTCTGAGATTTTTCTGACGTAATTGGGATTCGTGGGATCCAGGTGTTGTTGGACATTCAGGATAGGCAACTAAGATGCCTAAGACGAAGTTTCTGGGGACAGAGAGAGAGAGAGATCCAACGGAAGGTCACGGGAATCCTCTTCAGTGCCAAAACCCAGAGATGCCGCTTCTGAGAGGAACGCGTCACCAAAGGAATCAGTCACTGTTTGCTTCTCACAAGAGAGGAGAAAGGCAAGATGAGTGCATCCACGACGCCTACCAGTTGAAGCAGACAGTGAAGTTGACACTGCAAGTGAGATTGCTCCTGTCAGTGAAGTCAGGCATTCGGCGATAATGTTGTGCAGCCAAGGGAAAATATAGTGTGTGGTGCGGCGCAGGATGATACGGAGCTAAGCTGTTCAGGAGAAAGTTAGTCACATTATGCAGAAGACATGCCAGAGTGTTCTGGTAAAACCGATTGTGCTGTTATGTATGTTGATTGTCTCAATATTGGTGATGAAGATCATTCATGCAGGAAGAATGACAATTAGTGTGGTGCGAAGCATGATGGTAGAAGAGGTGCTGGTGGGAATAGTATTGGTGGTGGTGGTTCTGTGGTGACATATAATGCTGCAGTTGGGGATGATTACTCAGTGCAGGCTGATTGTATTGTCTACCCATCTGAGAATCGGGAGATGAGCTCTCTGGAATATATAGCGACGTAGCGTGTAACGTTATTGTTATGCTAGAGTATCTGTAAGAATAGTATAAGCTTTCAAGTGTCATTGTGTCGTTGGGTCCTGGAACACCAGGAACCTCGAAAATAAGCAATTAGATGTTGAGGCTTTGATGAGATATGTGGACATCCTAGGTGTCCAGGAAGCTCGTCTGTCAGGGTGTGACCTTCTCTCCTCTGTATACGATTTTATTCATACAAAGTCTAGTTTAAACGTTCGAATTTTCGTAAGTGGAGTGTTCCGTATCTCTTGTTCAGTTGTCGTCCCATAAGAGTGTAGAGGCATAGTAATAGTGTACAAGTTTGGGCAGAGAGTGAATTATTTTTTTGCACTTCAAAGAATTTATCTCGAAACAGGAATGGACGACGTTGGTGCAGCAATTCCCTTCTCTGGTGGTGCTGTTGGGTGACTTCAATGCACAACACTATGAGTGGCGCTCAACTCAGTGTGATGTTAGAGGCCGTTGGCTAGTGGCATCGCTGAGCGATCTTATCCTGGGAATTCTTCATACAGGCTCTTCCATACACATTCAGCGGAGCTAGGGTATAGTGTACGAGTAGGTGTTAGCTCTGTTCCTTTGTTCCTCAGCACAGTTGAACAAGTTTAGTTTTTGCGCCCCTGGTGACTTGAGAGGAAATGATCGATTCCCTATTATATTTTGTCTGCTGAGCTTTCCACCTTTAGGTGGGCCAGGAGGTGTGAGTCTGGATTGCCGACCGAGTGCTGAACATGGTGAGTTTGGGGTGTGGTGTGGCAAGTGGGCTCCTCACCTGTTGGTGAGAGAATCTGCAAAGCTTCTAAGAGAAGAGCGTGGTGGACCCACAAGTGTACTATTGCAGTCAGAGATAGGCGATGGGCCTACCTTCTCTGGAAAGGCTTATTATCAGATTAGAAATGGTTCGCTTGTAAGGCAGGGATCCCATGAGACAGCTTACATTCTTCGGGTAGAGAAGAGTCTCTTTGGAACGTGCCTCTGTACCAGTATTGCCTCATGTGGGTCTTCTGCATGGACCTTCATACGCCTGCTATGCGAACACGCTCCCTTGTCTTGCGTGTACGGGCTGAACAAAGAGGTTCTGCACAAAGTGACAACAGCCGCTTTGTTGAGGATTACGTGTTCCATATGGGCATAGACCTTGCAATGCAGTGCTGCTGAGGCACAAGGCTACTGCCCCTTGACAGTGCTTTGGCTACTCCAGCTCCTCCTTTGAATTGCCAGAATTGGTGTCGGGTCTATCTAAATGGTGGGCGGATAGTGCGCCCGAGATTAATGGGCTATCCTTTGAACGTTTTCATTCCATGTCGCGAGAGGCATCAATGGACTTCCTAGCCTATCTGCAGTCTTTACTCGCAGGTGGTCCCGTTCCTCCATCGTGGTTGTTCACACTTCTAGTACCCATTGTAAGTAGTAGTAAATATGTACTAGAGACGCCACTTCCAGTTCGGCCGCCATCTTGGATCGTGACGTCACTTCCGGTTTGTGACATCATTTTTTTACGTCATATTTCCGGTTTTTGACGTCATTTCCGGCCTAAGAAGGTGTACGTACTACAGCCATTTCCGGTCCATCATATTGGATCCGCCATATTGAAAAAATGAAATGACAAACCGGAAATGACGTCAAAAACCGGAAATGACGTCAAAAAACGCATTTTTTGCCCAGAAATGACGTCACATTTTCATGGCTTTACCCTCTTTACCCTCATTTACCCTCCTGACTGTATTTACCCTTCTTTACCCCCCTTACATATTGAAAACCCAAGAAACTACTCGAAGTGGCTGAGACATTTGAAAGCATCAGAATATCAGAAAAGAAATAAACAAGGAAACCATTCAAACTACAACTAACTGCTTTATTCATCGACACACAAATTACATCGCAAGTATGGACTTGGCATGTATGTACATGTTTTCAAATTCATCATGTGAAAAAGGGAGGCACGTACCATTTCGATCCATGTAAGCAAACACGCTAGTACTATCACATGAAGAAAACAAAAGGAAATCTGATGTGATAAAACTCTCAGTTTTACAGTTCATAACATCTTTAGTGGAACAAACGGAGGATACAAATAGATGCTCTTCAGTCGTCTGTTGGGACATACGTACAATAACCAAAGTCAATAGTACAGATTTAAACAATAAAAACAGCAACAAGAATGTCTTCAAACACCAAGGATGTTTCACAGCATCGAGCAACAGCCGATAACTGTCCATGATAAAAGCGGCGCAACAAATGAATCGAGTCACCAACAACATCCATTCATATAGGTGATCACGTTCGATGTCTAATGATAAAAGCAGAGTCAATTTTGCACAGTCCAACCAGTAACTCGTCAAAACTTATTGGCTTGGGCTTCCTTTTGTTTGACGGGCAGAAACGTACCATTAGTTCAACAATATTGCTCCCAGTAACAACTTTACCATTAAAAATAAGCTCACGGTTTTTAGTCCATCCTAGTATATCCTTACGTGATTTTAAACGTGTTAGTTGATGTGAAATATAAAACCTGTATGTTTCAGGTACTGCTGAATAAATAGCCTGTTCAATCTTAGTTAAATCCCCATCGTCAGCTACCTCATCATAGTGTAGATCCATTACCAACAAAGACTAACAACCAAATGAAAGTAAGACACGGGAGACAAGCTTTCATATGCAGCATTTAATAAGACCTAAAAACTACAACCAATAAAATACAAAAATGCCAAAACCAGCCAATAACATACAACACCCACCATTGATTACAGACAAAAGTATATGCACAACAGCATGTAAAATAAACAAAAATTGCAAACAGTACAAAAGCCTGTAAAATAAACAAAAATCACAAACAAAAAGTATTTTTAAGTCGGAGCATGACGAAAAAGGTTGTCGTATGAAAGTAGTCATAATTGTCACACTCCAGAAAAATAAAAATACTTATTGTTTGTTTCGTAACGTACAATGACCGTACGCAACAGAATCCAATCCTGTACAATCAACGAACCTTTTCGTGTCGGTCACAGATAAAGCCAATTTATTTTGAACAATGCTGTAAACTTCGTGGAGATAGGACCTGATACTAGACTGCTCAAAACTGAAATACTCATGACCACGTAGACATCTATTGTAATGATCACGTGTAACAGTACCCTATAACACAGATTTTTGCACCCCCTTCCCAACTTTCTTGTCACTATTGTTACAAGTATAACAATACATCTTACTTTTCAAACCAATGAACGACTCCATGGGCAACGAATTGCACTCATCCTTGAAAACTCCAGGTTTACCCTTATTATACAATACAATACAATGGATGACTAGTTGGGTAGGAGCTAGTATCAAAAAGATGCAAAGATTGACCCATGTCGGCGTACACATCTTCAGTTTTGATTTCGTAAAAAAAACTATCTGTGTCACTTCCCAACAATCTACAATTCTTACCGTACTTTTCCAACATGTAGTCGTAGTGGTAGGAGCACATGACTAATTTACTTAACTCCAAAACTGCACAGCCTAAAAAAACAGGTTTATTCAAAGTCACAGCTTGTTTACGCATTTTGAAAAGCATCAAATTATCGTTCAAAACATCGAAATCTCGACCGTAGGCTTGCTCATCAATTCGAGAGACTTTTTCACGCTAGTACTTAGTGTCACATTTATGTACCGCCGTACGTTCTCAATAGCCTTACCAAAGATAGAATTATTTGCCAATTTGTAGAAAGACCGCTCAAATTCACTCTTTGCCTCTTTTCGTTTCATGCTGTCAAAAGGATTGTATGGGGCCAACCACGCTTTCTCGGTGAATTTAATACCAGAATGAATTTTAGTGACTTTAAGTCCCTTCGAAACTAATACATCAAATTCTTGTAATAGCAAATGTACTCTTTACGTTCCATCAAATGAGGTACTAATTTTCGGCCCGGAACGTATGGTCCTTGTTTAGCAGCTTGTTCCTTGTTAAAGGGAGACAACATATCTTCAGTTATCGCGATATGTTCCGGAGCCAAAGGGTAGTCACTGTGAGAATCGTGCAAATCATCCGGATATTCGAGATCAACCTTAAGTATGCAAGGAGGCCAAGAAGTCAAATCGAGCGAAGCGAGCTCCCGTTCTGTAAGCCATACAAAATGTGAATAAGGTAACGGCATGCTCAAACAAAAGCCATACAAATTATTAGCATCTATGTACATAAGGGAACTGCGTTCAACATCGGGATCATAATTTGATACCAAAGCATTATTAGCACGGGTGCACTGTTTAGAGATTATACTGACACCATCTCGTATGGCTGCAGTAAAATAATTGTACATTGTAACATCCGTCAACAACTCCAATCGCTCACCAGTCATTTTAAGCGCCGCTGTCCAACTCAGACCAGGGAGGGTGTAAAAATGACAAGGATCAAAATTGTACTGGTTCAAACTAAGAGTCCTAAACTGTTCGAACACGTCAGCCGAAAGAGCAGTATCAGCCAAAACGTACATGTCGTGGTACTGACCTAGCGTCTGACAATTTGTTTCTCTCCAAGCCGTATTAGCGTACGAATACTCATCGTCACTAATGTGAGTATTAGTTAAATCTGAATAAAAGGCTTCCTTAGGAGGCAGCCGAGTCTCATTAAATCTTAAAAGCGAATCACAATACGTATAAGGATAAACACCCTTCCTGGTTAACAAAGCATGAGTATCTGGAAAGATTTTCTTCATGATAGGAAAATCAGTTAAGGTACCAGCCAAAGTGCTCAACGAAGCGGACAAGAACTGAAAACTGTCTACAAATCTATAATTTCCAACTTATATCGAGGTGTACCTTTCAGTATTTTACGGAAGTACAGAAATGTTCTTATCTTTAAAAAAAAGACAGGCTTTTTACTATCAGATGCCCATCAAATGACTTCAAACAGTGACAGAAAATTGGCAGAAAACCTTTAAACCTGTACTGTAAATTACATGAATTGTGAGCCGCACCTGTATATTTACCGCTCAAATGACAATGGTCCCGTACCCTGATGTCACCAACACCGAACAAGTTTCCACTAATATGACAATGGGTTGCGCTAGCATAACCCAACAACCAAGCATGATCGGGTACCAAAGCACGCATTCGCCCTTTAATGACTTCAATCTCTTCATAAACTATTTCTAAATGAGAAAAAAAATCTTCCATGCAATTTTCACCTCGAAACACCCGATGTGCGAAAACGCTACCATCGTGGTGAACAACAACGTAAGCGCCGTCGATGGTGACGCCGTCGAGCCAGTGGCAACGTCGAGATGGCAACGTCGGCTGGTTGAGGTGGCTGAACGGTGGGAGCAACTACCTCGTCGTTGGGCTGCGCAGCGGCCAGTGAGGAGACGGGTGAAGAGACAGCTTGGTCCATGGTCGTCGTTGTGCATTCTGATGACTGGGGTGCTGGGTGAGAGGTATTAAATATGGGTGGGAAAATTTTGAAAATTTAATTCCTCGAAATAAATTTGTAATAAAATTTAGCTTTGAAAAAGCTGCAAGCTGCGGCTACATGATTAGGACAGAAATTATATCTGTCCATTTCACAGTAAGAGGGAGCCAATGGGGTGTTAGTTGGTAATTCCTCGCAGGCTACATTGCACTTTTTCTCTAAATATTCCTTTAATTTTTTGCTTCGTTTTTTAGTTCTTGTTGCAAAATGAACCTTTCGCAGTATGAAATAGTCTTGCGTTCTTTTTCGCTGATGTCCGATTCCAGAACTGATTTGGGAATTTTGACTATAAAGTGTTGTTTTAAATCGTGACAGACAATCGAAATTTCCTTCAGTATAATAGAGTCCGTTGATCGTGACGGCATTGCACGTCACTATAAAATCTAATTTTCTGTTGAAAATTTTCAACTGTGATTCGACAAAAGTTATATCCATTCTGAAAGCTGGTCAACAGTGTCGACTAATACCTTAAATTGCTCTACGTTCAGATCAGAGACTTTTTGTACGCATTAGCGAAATTCACTATGGTTCTGCTTAGTGGTTCCGAATGATAGCAAGTAACCGTGCCCTTGGCTGTCTCGATCAAGACTGCGAGTTGGTTTTCTTGCTCAACAATCGGCAACCAGCCTGGAAACAAAGCACTGACGTTATAAAAATCCTCAGGACTTAACGAGATCCCATATGAGGTCGTCGTATACCCAACTGGATTTGGTGAATATTTTCTTACATGAATTTTGATGCTATTATTGAATTCAGATACTTGTGCAACAAAATTTTGCCAAGATGGACTGAATGTTTGGGCTTAATCGGGAGAAGAGGGTTCGACATACAGAACGCACGTAAATTTCACTAGAATTAAAAAGAAGGAAATTATTTAATAAAAGCGTTGGTGAGACAACAATTGTAAACATAATTTATTCAAAATCTAGGTCAATGTTTTCTTTTAACATGTTTAACTGCTGAGCCGTTAAAGTTATCAGCCCATTTTCAGAAAATAAAATAAAATCATGCTCATCTAGAGTTACAACTGCTTTAGAACCAAGGTACAGTAGGGTCGGATGCCCGATAAATTAAGGATCCTGTCCTCCGCAAAAGAAGGCAACATTGGCTCCATTTTCTGCCATTCTTGCAATGATACCAGGAAAAATTGGTTCTCGTTGATCGTTTAACTGCCCTCTACGACTGAAAATTTAGTTAATTGAGCAGTTGAATTGCAATAATTTATTTTGAATAATACGTTCCCACTTAAATTTAAAACAAAATCACCCATTGGTGTCCCTTTTCTGTGAACAGAAAACAAAATCATTTTTCGTTGAAACAGAAATGCACGTCAAGATTGTTAAATAGCCACTTGTTAACTCGTTTTACTGCGTGTGCGAGATTCGCAAATTAGAGTTCTGACATTACCACGCAACCATTGTAGATGGGTGTTTGGAAAGTGACATAGCCTGTGGGAAACGATACGTGTATTTTTAGGTTGTCTGAATGATAAAGAGTTTGGGGTAAATTTCATAGAAATTGCCATGCACTTAAACGGTTATAAAACTTGACCCAATCGTGTAGAGATATATTTACACCGTTCAAAAGATGAATTAAACCTTCTTCAGTAATTTCAAAACGTCTAATATGTACGTACAATCCCGTACCAGGTACAGTGACTAACAATTTGTGTACACCTCCCAAATCGTAAAATTGTAATTTCATGAATTCGAAATATTCTCCGATATTTGTAATACCTTTCTGCCTGGTAGGGTAGGAAAAGAAAAAAATGTTATAATTCTAAGTTCTAATTTTTGTTTTCAAAAAATAAATAAGAGCTAGAGAAAAGTATTGTAATGTATTGGCTTACCTCGAGAGCTGTGGAAAACTTCTGTGATGGTCTTTTGAAATTTTGTTTGTGACAAATTTTGGTCGGTCCCGAGGGGTTTTATACCTGGTCGAAATATGTTAATTGTGGTCCTTCTACCAAGGTCCTACGCTTTTGACGTCACAGATAGAGATGGTTATCCTTGACTTTTAACTAACTGGTAATTTTTCTCGCTTGTGACGTAGATAGGAGGCGGGATTAGTCTCGAGAATAACCACAATTGGTTGGCCTCGTTTCTTCTACCACGTGCGACCTTCATTGAATTGGGAAAGTGGTTGAGTCAAGTATGCCCCGTGGCATCTAGTTTATTATCGAAATCGGTCAGCTTTGCCTCTCATTTGCCTGCTGACTGTTGTTTAGGCGAGATAGTTCTACCAACGCACCCTGTCCCGTGCAAGCTCCCGTTTACGGAGTTTGTGCTTCGATGCATGGTAGGTGAATTAAAAAAAAAAAAGTCTTGTTCCTTTGGTTGATGACTTATTCATAATCTATATTTTTCTGCGTTTTTCTGCGTTTCTTAGCGTTTCCCTGATGAGGGGCTGGCGAAGCCCCAAACTTTGTGGGACGTGGTTGAGGTAAAATTTTGAGATATGTCAACTTTAATTTTATTTTCTGCTTTAAATTTTTTTATATTTTGTTGGTGCTGTACCTTTATTTCTTATTTCAGGCCTCTTTAGCGGGGCAAACTATCTTTGCCATTAGGCACACGATTGTCTGCACAACGGTAGTTTTTCGATTATTTTATTTTTTGTTTTGTTCACGTTATTTATTTTTCCGTTTTAAAGTTTATACAGATGACCATTTTTTTGTTTGTTTTTGTTTTGTTGTTCGTTGCTTTCTATCTAGTGTCACATTGCACTTTCCATGGGTCTACACGTGGTGGGAGATATTGTAGAAGCAGTTTCGGCCCCTGCTTGTGAGCAGTGCGGGGAATGCTTGATGTGTGGCACTTAAAGGTAAGTGACATTTTTGTTTTGTCTAGTGGCTCATCTCAATAACTGATGACGTAGGTGGCTTCACAAAGTCCATTTTGGACCATTTTAGTTCACACGATTTATGATTGGTTGGATTGAATGAAGAAATCTAAAACAATGAGACGAGCATTTGGTACAGATAAAAAATTTGTCATTCTCTCACAAGTCGAGATGACAGGCCTTGCTATCAACGTGTTGTTGTCTGCGATCTTTAGGGTGTTGTGGGGTGTTTTGGGCGTTTGTGTTGTTGCAGGCTCTCGCACCGTGGGGTACAGATGGGACTGCCTCTAATCCATCTACAGGTGGTTACGTACCTATGAGTACGACTGGAGAATATGAGATTCCTATGATGACACTTCATAGGTCTTCACCACCACCTCTAGCAACTCGCTCCCCACCGACAACCCTGTCGTCACTGTCAACACGTTTGCCGACAGTCACTCGTGAACCGTCCTTCATACTTCTTCCACAACTCTCGACTTCTCCCATTGTTACGAGGGAATCTAGTTTTACCTTTCCTCCCCCGCCTCCTGAAATCCCACGAAAAGTCGTAGATTTTCATCGTTAATTAGAACAATGCGGGCCAATCTGAAACCAGTTCCAACTAGTGGAGAAGTTCAGTGTAAGTAACTACATCAGTACTAATTAATTTTAGTACTGCTTATGTTTTAGAAACATGCACTAAAGAATTTTCTTTTTTTTTTAGATTTGTATCGTTGGTATGTTTATTGCATGTTCATTTGATGATTTTTATTTGGTATTGACTGTTGATGTTACATATTTATTTTTCTTTCTGTTATGTTTGTTATCAATTCAATTTTTTGTTGTTGTTTGTCCTTTCTTAGGTTTCAAGCATGAAAAATAATTAAGAAGTCGAAGAAGACTATTTTGAACTTTTTTGAAATTTTTTTTTGAAATTTATGTTTTTGTTTTTTGATTAAAAATTTGAATATTTAAAAGCTAACTGTATCGAGACGAAGAATGTGTCTAATTTACGTTGAAGTGTTGTATGTCTGTTGTTACTTAAGCATCAATGGAACGAAAATCATGACTACTATTTGTACGATATTCGTTTTGGTCCATTGATGCTGATTTAAGATGACAAGCACACAACACTAAAATGTTAAAGAAGGATATTTTTCGGCTTGATACAACGTTAAAATCAAGGGACTTTAATTGTCCCACAGTTCCTGCACCCCCCACAATATAAAATACACAATACTAGCTGTAATTTTAACTTTTCAAATGTTTTTTTTCAAAATTTGCTCAAAATTGCTTATCCTTCAAAATTTTTAATAACACATTTTTTTATTGCGTGCCCAGGTCATTTTTCTTTATACTTCTTAAACTTTCTTTTCAATATTTTGAATATGGCCTGGAGGGTTTTCTGATACCCACTTTGGTTATCAGGTTTGCTACCCTACCTTTCACATAAACACATCACCACGCGAAAACAATGCAAATATCTAGCTTTCGTGGCGTCGAAGATTTCACATGTTAGGTGTTTTTAATTAATTGCCCCAAACTCATGCCGGATTTTTTTCGTATAGTGGGACTTAGGAAAATTTGCATGGTTTGACCATGGTTTGAACTGAGAGACTAACCTAGTTTTTGACACGAGTGTGTTGTGTAAACGAGTTAGGACATGACTCAAGGGTAACTAGATGATCGAGAACTGGTTTTTTACATTCATAAACAAGTTTTCGTTCGACTGCTCAGTTATGCATAACTAAGTGACTCTGTTTTCGTTTTTACGATCTTTTACGCTTTAATTGGACTGCATTCCGAGGAGAGGTTTTGCATGGCAATTGGTCAGCATTTAAAGGAAAGTTCCACAAAGACTTAGGATGCATTCCTAGACACAAAAAGAACGACATGTTGTTTTGTTGAGAACGCTCATTTTCGTTATGGTGTACTGATTACTGTACTGATTCTTTCAAATGTCTCAGCCACTCTGAGTACTTTCTCGTGTTTTCAATATCTAAGAGGGGTAAAGAAGGGTAAATACAGTCAGGAGGGTAAATGAGGGTAATGAGGGTAAAGCCATGAAAATGTGACGTCATTTCCGGTTTTTGACGTCATTTCCGGTTTGTGACGTCATTTATTCAATATGGCGGATCCAATATGATGGACCGGAAATGGCTGTAGTACGTAAACCTTTTTAGGCCGGAAATGACGTCAAAAACCGGAAATTTGACGTAAAAAAAATGACGTCACAAACCGGAAGTGACGTCACGATCCAAGATGGCGGCCGAACCGGAAATGGCGTACCTAGTACATATTTACTACTACTTGTGTATACAAGGCAAACCATGCATCCTGCCAGCCAATTATTGTCCTATCGCACTTTTATCCTGTACTTGTAAAGTGTACAATGGGATCCTGGTTGCTCGTCTGAACTGGGCGCTTAAGTCTGGCAGGTGCTTTTATGGCTGTGAGTTTGGCTACAGGGCTGATCGGTCGACAAAGGATGCTGTCTTCTTCTTCCAGAACAGGGTCAGAGAATCCTGGTCAAGACAAGATGGTCGTAGACGTCTTTCTTGGCATTAGTCCTGCTTATGACACAGCTCAGATTGAGAGGGTGCGTCATTCTTTGGACATGATGGGATTTGGACCCAGATTTGGCGATTGCTGGATTAGCACTTCTAGGGAAGCGCCCGTTTGTGGCAAAGGTGGTAGCCTTTTGGTTTTCCATATGCTCTACTGAGCAAGGCAGCTGTTTGAGCCCTGTTTTGTTTGCAGTAGTGATCAACGAGGTGAAGGAGGAGTTGCATCAGAGCTCCAATGCTGTATGCTACGCCGATGATGTCGCGATTTTGTTTGTGGATTCTGATCTACTTCAGCTTTCTGACTGTGCTCACGAGGTGGTAAACAAAGCAATCAAGCTGCTAGATCTCCGTGGTTTGGTGTTAAGATAAAGACCTTTGGTGGTAAACAAAGCATTCAAGCTACTAGATCTCCTTGGTTCGGTGTTAAGATAAAAACCTTTGGTAGCATTGATAGCTAGATAAAAGACCCCAGGAAGCAAGATAAAGACCTCCCGTAGCACAACCTTTGGTAGTACGAAACTAGCTCGACAAATAGCCATGCAAAGTCAACATTGGGCATTGCCGCAAGTCGACCGACCAAGTCATGCTCAGCATTCTGCAAGTAACTATAAAGGCATACCTATATTGTACGACACAGACACCTTCAAACATTAGCGAGCCTTATTTACGTGCCTAGCTGAAGGGAAACGACGGCTGCCAGATGTTCTTGAGCAAGATATTCCGGATACGGCGAACGCAACACCTGACGAGATCGCCCAATGGATACAGAAGAATGCCGAACGTCGTTTGATGTTACTTAAAACTTTGATCCCGCAACTAGGTGTATCATTTCACAATGTCTGGAGAGCACGATTGGTGTGGGAGTGACTCTTAGCCAGAGTTGATCCATTCAACCAAATGTACCGTCTCAACGACGTTATAAACATAAAAATGTCACCGACTGAAGATGTCACTTCGTATACACGACGAGGCAGAAATTTGATGGAAGAAACTGGATATCCCCTAACAGAACCTCATGCATGCACCTGGATTCTCCATAGAGTGAAATATTCAGCACTCTTGGTTGCAGGGAAACGAAGGCTGTCAGATGTTCTTGAGCAAGATATTCTGGATACGGCGAACGCAACACCTGACGAGATCGCCCAATGGATACAGAAAAATGCCGAACGTCGTTTGATGTTACTTAAAACTTTGACCCCGCAACTAGGTGTATCATTTCACAATGTCTGCAGAGCACGACTGGTGTGGGAGTGACTCTTAGCTGACTTTGCCAGAGTTGATCCATTCAACCAAATGTACCGTCTCAAAGACGTTATGAACATAAAAATGACACCGACTGAAGATGTCACTTCGTATATACGACGAGGCAGAAGCTTGATGGAAGAACTCTTGGTAATTGGATATCCCCTAACGAAAGCTCATGCATGCACCTGGATTCTCCAGAGAGTGAAATATTCAGTACTCTTGGTTGCTCGGGAGTCCTTACTAAGCTCCGGTAGAGCCTTAGACCTTGCCAGCTTGCTAGCCGAATTAGTCGACAGCTTAAATTTTGGCAACATAGAGGAACTCAATGCAAGGAGTAATGGAAAAAAGTACTTCCAGCAATTAAGTCTGGCTGAGGAGAGAAGTAATTTGTAACTATGACCCCTAATGCTGCTCACATGGTTAACGTGAAAGAATGGTAAATCTATTTCCAGAAAGCCGCACAGAGTTTTAAATGTCAAAATTAGGTCAGCCTTAAGTCGGCGCAGTTCAAGGGAGTCTAGCCTGAGACGCTTCAAACGCAGATAATAAGACAGCTGTGCAAGGCCACGCAGCCGCTTTGTAAAACGACGCTGCACCGATTCCATATGGTCAATGTCTCGCCGCAGGTAAGGGGCCAAACCTGTGAAGCGGGTAAGGAGACCAAACCCTTATAAGCCACAGGTAACGAGGCCATAGGTAAAAGCACGGACTTTAGTTTCTACACAGCAAGAATTAAAAATCCGGTTTACAATTCCGAGACGACGATTAGCATTTGCCAATATGTGATTACAATAGGTGGTGAATTTTGACGAGGAGTCAAACTAAACACCGAGATCCTTAACTGAACAAAAACTCGGAAGAGTGGTCTGGTTCAAAACATATGAGTGGTTGCTGTTAGAATGTCCTATATGAAAAGATTTGCACTTATCATCCGAAATAAGCTGCTGCTAATCCACAGACCAATGAGCCACAAAATTGATCTTGAGTTGTAATTGATATTTTGAGGTAGAGTTTACAATAGCAGAGTGCAGCTTTAGGTCATCAGCAAATTTCTTCTGACTTGCACTGACTGGGTTGCAACGCAAGTCATTTAAATACAAAATAAATAGATATGGCCCTAAAACCGACCCTTGTGGAACCCCACTGACAATCTGCACTGGTTCCGAAAACGAGTTTCCAATTTTCACACGTTGGGTATGCCCAAGCAAAAAGGCCTCAAGCCAGATTAAGAGTGCTCCATCAAAACCATAAAATCTGAACTTAAAGAGTTGTTTTCGGTGAACAACAGACTCATTTCTTAAAATCGCAAAGTACTACATCCGATGGCACACAAACGTCTAGTGTGTCGTTCCAGCAATCTAATGCCCCAAGCAGCTAATATGTAGTGAAGCGACCACTCACAAAACCAAACTGGTCGTTCCCAATCAGCTTGTGAGTTTCAGAATAAACTGACATATGGTCCCGAATGATGGGTTATTGTTTTTGGCCCTGTGAACTTACCAACGTCATTGTACTCACTGACGTCACATTTAAACTGGGACTAGCTACAAGAGCCGCTGGTGTTCAATTTAAAAAAAATGACAACGATTGAAGACTTTGCCTTGGATTCTGACTGTGCTTCGGCTGGCATTCGAACCATTGATAAAAATGCTAGATCTAGACGTAAAACTATTTATTTTGACCCACAATCAACCCCCAGAGGGCCGCTGTTCATCCCACATACCCCAAGCCATGGAGAAGTATCTGGGGAAAACAACCACTGTCTGAACTACTAGCTACCGCCAACAGCATTATAGCCAGGCTTGAATGCATCTCGTTGGAGAAAGATGTAGATATTGCGGCAATAAACTACAAGCTGGGTAACGTACTTAAAGGTAGTACATCAGACCATAGTAACCCTGCAACATGTTTATCGAATGCTGATCTGGAAACCTGGAAGGTCGATAACCAGGAATTTTTACGGAACCAACTAGCAATTATGGTGGCGGATATTAAGGAACATGTGGACCATAGAATAACTTCCATGCAGACTTAACTTGCGATGCTTTTTCCAGTAGTAGCAGAATGTCCACAAATCCCTCCAGATGCGACCATTCCTTATGCCACACAAATAGCTGGAGGGGAAAGCAATAACCTCGTCATTATTACATTGTGTGCCATCAATAATCAAGGAACTTTTCAGATACAATCTACTCATGTAGATCGGATTTAGTCACCGAAGCCAGTGAGAAGGAAGGAAAATTACAGACAAATTGAGGCAAACCTTTTTAAACAGCTGCCTGTGAATAACACGACCACTCGAACTGCAGTTGCGAGTATTGGGAACTTCAAGCGCGACCAACAACAACCACCTGTCAAGAAAGCCACTGTCGTTATTCCTACAGTGCCAAGGGTGGGACCAAATGGTCACCAACCATCACCTTTGAGTATTAATCAACTCTGTGACAAACAAATGAACGGTTCGCTAATACGCATATTGCAAACGCAGACAATATAGTGCCACTTCCAGCCATGCCAATTAAGCCTTGTGTACTCCCACCAGCTTTCACCAACTCATCTCATCGTACCGTTGCTCCTTCCCAGATACATCAGATGCTGATACTCCTGCTGGGCCACCAGCACCTCTACTAGACAGACCAATAATTGTCATTGGAGACTCTTCACGCCAGAGGCATCAACATAGGTAGTCACCGTGCCTCTAAAACCTGGACCTGGCCTGGCTTTAGCACCACTGATATTTTGACCAAACGTCCATCCATCATGGATACCATCAATGAAGAAGTGACTATTGTGCTTTATCTTGGGTCAAACAATATTCCAAGGGAAAACCCTAACAGAATTACACACCATTTAAAGGAAATGTTTGACTTGATTCGGGAAGGAAAATATAAATTCGACATCTTGATGGTCGCATTGCCCCCGAAATTCTACTCTCGCAATCCCGAAGACGATAGGAAAGTTGTACACACAAATATCCTACTAAGAAACCCGTGTATCACTGAGAACATCAACTACGTAAGCATTGACGAACACGTATAGCGAAAAGGCAATTCATGGACCGTGATGGTGGCCATCTTAATTCCCTAGGGAAGGAGTGTCTCCTAACTAAGATTTACAGAGTATTGGATCAAAGCACCCCTTTCCTTACCTAATGGCTTCAAAATGTACCATACCCTCCGACTTAACAACCACCCCAGATACCCCTATAGGCAAACTAACTTGTAAATTCTTTAATGCCAGAAGTATACCAAAAAAATTAGCTCACTTCTATGCCCGGTTGGCCGACCTCACGACTGATATTTTTTTTATTGTGGAGACTTGGCTCAACAACACTCACCGACCCAATGATCGTTCGACAACTACCTTACCTTATTTTGTGTAGACATCGCAGTCCTTGTGCGGGTGGTATTATGATTGTTTACAGATCGTACGTTGGTTTAGTTCACTCGTGCACTTCCTCGAGCTCAGAGGCTCTGTCTGTCGGCCTCCCATCCGAGAGATTGAATTTTATCCTGGGATATCTCCCTCACAGCAATCGGGATGATGACATACTCGATATCTGCACATTTATCACTAAGGAATTGCACCCGACTTTCTCAAATAACGTTCTCGGTGATTTTATCCTATCCACAGTTTACAAGAAATTGTGAAGCGGCTCTAAAAAGCAACATAGGGACTTCCTGGCACTTAAACAACCGCTCGGGTTGTCTCAACTCATTGAAGTGCCGACCAGGGACCTTATCTTTACACAGGAGGATAGGTTGGTCTACAATATCGCTGTAGATAACCACCTGGGTACTAGCGACCACTCTATCATCGGTTTCAATGTGGACTGTGACATTGCTAAACCCAATGTGGATACACAGATTGGTGGTAATGTGGATTTTGAGCTACTTGCCAAATGACCGGCTCTTGACTGGCCCAAATGCTTTACCCATTGTGGCAATTATGGGAATCATCAATCAATATATATATTTCGCTTAGGATCAGACTTAGTTCAGGAGCAAAGCTAAAAGGATTGTTAAGGATCAGGATTAAACAAAGCCTCAATAATCAGCAAGAGGGCGAGCGGCCTCATTCTTCGCACGATAGCAAAGAAAAAAGCCGGGCGGCTGACAATGAGAACGGATATGCGCCCTAACAATTAGAAACAAACACTAATGCTTCAATAATGCTGACTATTAGAGCCAAGTTGAAAAGCAGCGGGAATTAGCTAGACCGGCGTATGTTATGCTGGGTAACAACTAGTGTTTTATTAATCTACATTCTACAAATGATGATTTCTGTCGCTTGGCACCAAAACCCAATTTAACTTCTAAGAGGAGGTATAAACAGAACAGAACCGAGGCCACCCACACTGCTTACAATGAGTGCAGCAAAAGGTATGAGACCACGGTTATAGGCTGGCACTCGAATTTAGCATCCTCCATTATAAGAGAGGGGAATCTTCATTCTTTGTTTAAACACTACAGAAACACGACTGGCTCGGCCAGGCACTTACCACCTATTTTGGTGAATAATACCCTAATTACGGACAACTTTGAGCATGCCAATGGGTTAAATGAAAACCTTATTCGGCTTGGGATACTGGATAATAATGTGGAGCCAGTATACCACGGTAAAGTTTCACCAGCTGCTATTAATACTGCAAACATCAGCTTTCCTACGTATGAGACTATTAATATCTTCAATAAGATGAAACCTAGTAAATCGATTGGCCCTGAAGGCTTTTCAGCCTTCCTCTACAAGGAGATTGCCTTTGAAATTGCTCAGGCTCTCTCTATACTTTTCACTGTATCTTTTGACTCTGGCCAAATTCCTACCGTTTGGTCCGATGCAATTATAATCCCAATCTTTAAAAAGGGTAATTCATCCCTCCCCTAGAATTATCGACCAATCTCCCTCACATCTGTTACCTGTAAAGTCACGGAATCCATTATTAGAAACCATCTGATACGACACTGCAACAGATTTGAACTATTAGATCAGAACCAGTTTGGTTTTTTTCCAAAACGTTCTGCAGCCCTTCAGTAACTACTGGCTGTGGACAGATGGACATCGGCTCTTGACTTGGGTATCCCGCCAGAAATTATATTCTTCGACTTGCAATGCGCATTCGACTCTGTCGTGCTTTCGAAATTAATTTTCAATTTAAAACACCTAGGACTCGCAGGGAAAATGCTGAACTGGATTCATGCCTTTCTCAGTAACAGGAGGCAGAGGGTAAAAGTTAATAATACGTTCTCAGACTAGCTGTCCATTCAGAGTGGCGTTTTGCAGGGCTCAGTTCTTGATCCACTGCTTTTTGTCATGTTTATCGTTGACTTATTGCATGATAACATGAACAGTGATGTTCACGTCTCCAAATTTGCGGACAACTTAAAGATTGACAATGAATTGATTTCTGACGAGAATCGAACTAGTCTTAGACATACAATAAATCGCGTGGCAACATGGTCGCAGGACTGGCAATTGCCTTTATCTCTATCAAAGTGCCACTCGATACGCTTGGTTCACCTGAGTATTATATAAGTGGAACCTTGATCGAGGCCAAAGCATCAGTAAATGACATGGGTGTCCTGTTTAACTCGGACATGAAGTCATCAAAGCACTGCTCCTACATTGTTTCTAAAGCCTTTTAAAGAATGCTCATCGTCAATAGATGCTTTTGTAAAACAAGAACTAAAACCAGAGTTTGAACATTTTAAGGTCTATGTTAGACCGACCCTGGAATATGCTAGCTTGGTCTGGTCGCCATACCTCCTTAAAGACATTGACCTTTTAGAATCGGCCCAACGTGTGTTCACCCGCTCTTTCCCAGAATTACTCACATTACAGGCCGGGGATAGGTTATGTAGATTGGGTCTGGAACCACTAGTATTGCGTAGGCTTCGTGCTGATTTGGCGCTCACATACCAAATTCTTCACGATCTTCTCCCATTGTTCTCCCATTGTTCTCCCTTTTTCTCACTTTTCACGGCAGGTTTTACCCATGGTCATAACTTTACAAAGACAGCCCTTTAAAACGGACTGTAGGAAGTTTTTTTTCTCAAATAGAATTATCGAGAGTTGGAATTCCCTACCTGGTGCAGTTGTCTCATCCGCAAATTTAAATTCTTTCAAATTAGCTGTGAGGGGTATAGACCTATCCAAACAACACAAGCGTACATACTAACGTCGACGTTCTTTTTGGGGCAGTGTGAGTGGTGAATCCCTTCCGTTTCCATACCCATAAGCAGGTTAAAATTTTATTATTATTATTATTATTATTATTATTATTATTATTATTATTATTATTATGGTCTACATGATTTTGCATGGTACTGGCGTCAAGGCAATAGGCCGATAGTTGTGTGGATCTGCAGCATCACCCTTTTTGAAAATTGGAATTACATTGGCGGTTGACCAAATTGTAGGCAAACGATCCGAAGAAAAAGACAAATTAAAAATATGGGCCAAGTGGGTACAAATAAAGGATCTGATCTCTTTAAAACCATCAGGACCAACCGAGTGAGACGGTTTTAAAGCCAAAAGTGCGTGGGGGTAAACTTCACCATTGTACAGCATTCCCGAGTTACCACCTGACTGTTTGGCATTGGTGACTGATAGTCGTTGTCTACAATTCCGTTTTTTTTTTTTAAATAGTATTAAAGGTCATTGCTTTACAAAGTGGGTCAGTGATAAAAGTGGTGGGATAGATCTGGAAGTATTCGTTCTTTCAAGATACAGACGATATAGGGAACCAACGCTCCCGTCAGAAAGCGCAGATCGTTCTCTTGCTTTACGATTTTCGAGTAATTGGAGTATTGCAACCTACAGTCATTATAAGCAGAACGATTAAAAAGTGAGCGGTCCCGTTTATACCGCCGCCACAGTGATAACTTCTTCCTTCCAAGTTTAAGAATTTCAATTGGTAAGTTGAGAGATCTTAACTTTCGATTGCATTTAGTAAAACAACACTAAACCATTTTATTTTTAAGACTAGAACAAAAATTACCCCAAGCGACCTCAACCAAATCGGATTCAGCCTGTGTGTTTGACTAATCCTCCTCCAAAAGCGCTGCCCTCAATACCAGATAATTGATTTTGGCAGAGCCCCGAGTCAGAACAGTGAAATTTGCTGAACCATTCAAGTGGAAATTTACGATGCAATGGTCGTTAACTGGTATGAATTGTTGTTAACTGTAGTCACCTCCACCAGATTCTTTTTTGCCTAACTCTACGGTTTGCAAACTCGTGGGGTAGGCATTTGTGGTCACCAAGGTATTTAATTACCAATTTGCTTAAAGTTCCAACAGACCGCATTTCGCTGACTGAGCAACAACCGTGGTGTAGTACACTGCTTGACGATTGTTGCTGGGCCGTGTTTTGCGGCTGCATCATTGTTGTGTGGCCTTTGGCTTGCTTTGTATTATTAATTCCCTTCTTGTGTGTCCCGAAGCGACATGTAACAGTCGCCAGCCCCGTAAATCCTTGAGGCTATGGTTGCTATTTTGTCGTTCCAAGGGAGATGAAACCCGATCATGTAAGTTCCTAAACAGTACCAAATGATCCCCCCCCCCCCTTGCACTGTGCCATGATCATGAACTGTACCAAAAATCCCCAGTGCCATGAACTATGTAACTCTTATTAGCCTCAAATCTTTGTTCCGAGATTACCCCAACTATCGTCGTAGGGCAATGTAATTACAGATTAATACTAGCTCAACTCTAGTTTCGTTCGTGTGACATGTTTGAACTTTTCCCTTCACCGCAATTGTATTTCCCACGTTTTTGCAAGAATAAACCAGAAGAATTCGTGGTCCCCATAATTACGTTTCATTTTGGCATCTTGTGTTCATTGTTCATCTGGAAGATCCACGGCTTTGAAAAGTAATATATATGTGTGACTCACCATCTTAACGTTAATATTCTGTCGTATTTGTCTCGAATGGTTCGTGTGGGTTCAAGGTAAATTAACTAGTAATAACTTAAACATCTCCCGGGCTTTTGACTGCTATGTTGCACAGTCAGTTATTAGGGCCTATGTTATTGCTAAATAGCAGCAACTACATCAGCTACGCCATACCACATGAATGGTAGCATAGTACGAGAATTACCGAATAATACCACAGGGGTAATCCGATTGAGGCGCGTCACTAACTGAATCGTAGTTATGGTAATTTGTCAGATCAACGTCACTACCGTTTTGGCTCACGTAAACGAATTCATTTAAGCCCTACATAAAACACAATGTTTGCACCGCAACACACGGATCGATTTCGAAGAGTGCTAGATTTTTCATTTTATCATTGTCAGCTTGACCCTACACCCGTTTACCGTATGTACGTCTTGACCACAAGAGAATACCTAACCTAAACTGTGTCTCCCTATGAACTGTTTGTGCAACAACTCCCCGACCTGCTATGCAACTTTCAAGCATCAACGTTTCAAGTTTCCATGTCAGCAACATTCGCTTCAAGAAACAACAACGTTTAACTTTTTTCGTTATTTATATCCTTTGTGCGAGTCCTAAATGATTCCTTTCCCTCATTTTCTAACGGTAAGTTGGGGAAAGGGACCAGATTAATGAGTGTGCTATTTATGTCATGCATTATTGAATGTTTTTATACACTTTTCTTTGTTAAGGGGCACAGATTGGTGTATTGGAGCGCTGGTTCCAGCCTCCACAATTGAGTTTTCCCTTTACATTTTTGAGTGTACTGCTTCCCAAATTATCCAACATTCCCGTATCCGCCACCTAATCCTCCAACTTATAAAGGAGTCGAAATCCTTACGGAAAATAATTACCAAACGTGGGCTATCCGTACGCTTAGACTCAATATTAGAATGGGTGGGGAACTGTCCTTGATGATCCTCCTCCACCCCCAGGCGCACAGCCAAATGTTATTGCAGAGTATAATACGAAAAAATGTCGCCTGTATTTGCTTTCTTTACCAAACGATATCCCCAGAAATCTTGTTTCAGTTTCAGGGCGTACCAGTGCTAGGACAATCTGGGATACGCTCTGTAACTGTTATGGGCGGTGTCAACGTATGCCAGTGGCCGTGAGGGTGCATAATATCTCTCACAGTCCTTGTAACCCTCAATCCCCTTTGACCATGCAACATGTTTCTGTGAGGCATTCGAGGAAAATTCAGGGATTGCCCCTACCTTTGCCTCTCATTAATTCCCAGGGTGAGGATTATCCCTCAACAACCTGAAAGGGTATTTTATTATATTGAAAGTGTACTAAAACTCTTAACTAACCATTGATTGTATCATGTAGTCCCGTAACTCCTGGCTTTTGTACGACAAGAAGCCAATAACCTAGTAATAAGGAAAAGTGTATTTCTCCGCCATTCTGATTTATCGTAAGTGTGTATTTTTCTGTATTTGTTTGTGGAGGCGTGGGGTCGGAACCAACGCTCTACTACCCATTCTATGTTTTTTTCCTCGATGTTTCACGAGGACAGTCTCATTTTGGACCCGCACAGACCGTTAAGTGTTTACCTTTTATAACTTTTGTGTCTTTTGCAAATCCGTACTCTTTCCCACCTTAAGTGGTCATAGGGGAGTTCTGTGGGAGGTATTGCGGTTTGTTAACTGCATTCACCTCTACCAGATTCCTTTTTGCCTCACTCTACGGTTTGTAAACTTGCGGGCATTTGTGGCCACCAAGGTATTTAATTACCAATTTGCTTAACGTCTCAACAGACATTATTTCACTGACTGAGCAACAACCGTTGTGTTCTACACTGCTTGACCATTGTTGCTGGCACGTGTTTTACTGCTGCATCATTGTTGTGTGGGCTTTAGCTTGTTTTGTATTAATAATTCCCTTCTTCTTGTGTGTCCCGAAGCGACATGTAACAGTCGCCAGCCCCGTAAAGTCTTGAGGCTATGGCTGCCATTTTGTTGTTCCATTTGAGATGAAACCCGATCATGTAAGTTCCTAAACAGTATCAAATGATCCCTCCCTACCACTGTGCTATGATAATGAACTGTATCAAAAAACCCCAGTGTCATGAACTATGCAAGTCTTATTAGCTTCAAATCTTTGTTCCCAGATTACCCCCAACTATCGTCGTTGTAACTTGCGTAGGGCAATGTAATTACAGATTAATACGAACTCAACTCCAGTTTCGTTCGTGTGACATGTTTGAACTTTTCCCCTCACCACAATTGTATTTCCCACGTTTTTGCAAGAATAAACGTTGTCCCCATAATTACGTTTCATTTTGTCATCTTGTGTTCGTTGCCCATCGGGAAGATCCACAGCATTGGACAGTAATATATATATATGAATCGCTATCTTAACGTTAATATTCTGTCGTATTTCCCTCGAATGTTTCGTGTGGGTTTGAGGTAAATTAGCTAGTAATAACTTAAACATCTCCCGGGGTTTTGACTGCTATGTTGCACATTCAGTTATTAGGGCGGCGTTATTGCTAAACAGCAGCAGCAACTACATCAGCTACGCCATACAATATTCCAAACTCCTGTTGACGTTCGGAAATGACACAGGAGCGTCCCCAAACATTGTTGGCCGGTGTTATAAGAATATCGATGCAGCTAAGTGTCCGAAAGCTCGTATAGCTGCTAATGGTGTTACGGCAACTGATGTTTTGGTGGGAGATCTGTGCGTCAGGGAACACGATAGAAATAGTTGCTCACTAAAACACCATGTTATATTAAAAAATGTTGTAGAGATACCTTCAGCATCTAAAAACCTTTTGTTAGCTTCACGCCTGATAAATTCATGGCTTAAATTCAAATGTACGTGCTAATGGTGGGTATGTTAGAAATAGGAAGCACCCAAATAATTTTGTGATGTATGGGGAAAGGCGAAGCCACTTCTTTAATCTCGATCTTCTAGTTGATGCTCAGTATGATATGGATGGCGCGAGTGTTCAGAAGGAGGTTATCGCCACGCAGGGGCAAGGTCTTACTGACATTCTTTATGGATATTGGCAGGAAAATTTAAAAACTGGCTCTGCCCTGCGTGACGTTTTCCCCGGGACCGCTCATGAACAGCCACAATCGTTGCAGTCAGGCCCTTCCCCTATATGGGCCCACACCTTAACGTTCAAGCAATTGAATTTGTATCATCTTGTCCTCAGCACCAACTTCCTAACCTAACTTACTCTGGGTGTGCCGATAGTGATTGGATTTAGAGCCCTATTCGAAAACACTTTCCACTCACTTGCCCCATTCGGGGGTATGTTCCCCCTTCCCGTTTTCATCGGTTGGGGGGGGGGGTTGCAGACAGTAGAAGACGTTGGGCTCCCCTTCTCATACGGTCACCTTTATGCGAGGAGAGGCCACGTTACGACTTAGTGAACGTCCAGGCTCCTCTCCCAAGTGGCTGACGCTGTAAATGGCCCAGAAGGCAGATTTTGGATATTAGCAATGAAAGCGGAGATAGCTGTTCTTAAAGAGATGGATATTTGGGACGTTATTGAACGCCCCCTGAGACAATGAGGGTCATGAATTCTAGGTGGGTGTTTGCCCGCAAATACAATAAGGGTGGTAGTTTGCAGAAATAAAAGACGCGCCTTGTGGCGTGCGCCTGCCCTGGAATTCCTGCCAAACCTGGCCTGGAAATCGATCAAATTTCCTCACCCGTGATAAGGGGCGCCTCCTTCCGCCACTTACACGCTTTGATAGCCATACAAGGGTTACTCCTTCCACACCGCGGATATTCGCTCTGCGTATCTTTATGGCGGTTTACAACACACAATTTTGTTGCATCGGCCCCTGGGGGGGGACTTATAGCAAGCTAAAACGTTCCTTGTACGGGCTCAGACAGTCTGGGCGCCAGTGGCATTTGAAACTGCGATCGGTCCTCCTGCAGTGCCAATTTTCCCAAAGCCACTGGGACCCCTTCATGTTTTTTTTAACGTGTGGGGGGGACGACATTGTATTTGTCGGACTGCATGTGGACGATTTATGTTTCGGGGGCCATGATACCCTCATAGACACGGTTCTGACCGATATTTGGCGCACACTAACTATTGTGGAGACCATGAGCGCCATTTACTTAGGTATGTTACTTGAAATGGGCACTGATGGGATCTACATATCTCAGCATTCGTACATATGTAAGGTTTACAGGCATTTGGCATGTCCGACTGTAAATCTGTCCCTACACCTTCTTTAGTCAATCAGAACCGTGACCATTCTCAACAGTCATAATATAACTTTGGCTAGACTCAATCAAGCACCGACCCAGTTATACTTTTCCGCTATCAAACATATTGTGTGTTACTTTTGTGGCACAATACATTATAGGCTACATTTTCCTTTGCGTGACCCCTCCCAGGTTGTCAGCTATTCTGACACAACGTGGAGTGTCACAGCCAACGTGAGACAATTCTCAGGTTACGCCATCAAAGTTGCCAAAGGTCTCATTGTATGGCGCACAACCAAACAAAAAATGGTGGCGTTTAGCAATGCCGAAGCCGAGTTGATGGCCTTGACTGAGTGTGTGAAGGACATTCGTTCAGTCTACCACATGCTCAACGAACTTGACGTGCCTGAACTTGTGGCGCATTCGTGCCGAATAAGTTCTGATAGCCAATTCGGCATTGATATCGTCCACAATTTGGCTTGTGGCACGTTTACCAAGCACTACGCCTAGCTAGTTTGGTTTTTACGATCGTTGATTGACAAAAAAAGTGATTCTCCTCGAATTTTGCTTGGGATCTCTTTGCTGACCTATTAACCCTAGCTGTTTCATATGAGCGTCTGGCCCGTTTTTTCTCTGATTTTAATCTTCGTCCCCTAATTTCCCCCACTTTAGCTTAGATTTCCATCTTGAGAAAAGGAAATTCTAACACCTTTACCCTCTTTTTCCTGCGACAAACTTACTTAAATTTCCTGTCAAACCTTGTTCATTTGACAGATTCTAACCTATTTTAGACTCAGGATTGATCTTTTGCCCTAGGTTAAACTACTTGTTGAGTTAGTAAAATAAACTCGGTGCTTAAGAATATTTATTTATACATACTTGAACTTTTTATCATACTGGTTTGTGATAAAACCGTTTAATTTGTTACTTTGTGACAGTCTCTTCCCAACAATGCCGTCCATTCAATCAAATCTCACACGTGACGTCCCGATTTTCTCCTGTTATGCCATTAGCAAGGGAAGGGGGGGGGGGGGGGAAATGTGGGAGTATTTAGCCCTTTCTTAGCTTAGCTACGTCTCCTCCCGTTTTCTCAATGATCCTTTTTATGCTTCACAGCACGTGTACAATCTGGGAGTCACTGTGGTGTTTTGATTGAGGAAGTCTGCGTTTATGCGATCTTTCACCAAGTTGTTTAGACACAATGCAATATTTCTATTGTCTTCAACCTTCCTTACATAGCTTGTAACATCACATATTGTTCAACTCCATGTCATTGTTAACTGCCAATTTAATTTATTATTATATTATTATATTATATTATATTATATTATATTATATTATATTATATTATATTATATTATATTAT